>JASCZI010181286.1:37940-62356 GCA_036250425.1 Stylosanthes scabra | reverse complement strand
GGTTTTGGGGGTTTTGGGTGGAGAGAGAGAGAGGAGAGAGCGGGTTCTGCAAATGAGGGGGAGGGGTTCGTCGACGAGGTTTATTTTCAAGTTTCCGTCGGATTTTCTGTCGGATATATCCGATAACTGAAACGGTGCGTTTGGCGTCTCTGAGTTTCCGTCGGATTTTGCGTCGAATTATCCGACGGAAACGTTCGCGCCATGCCAATTTTGTTTCCCGCCAAAAGTTTTCGTTGAATTTACCGTCGAATACGTGGATCCGATGGAAACTCCACTCGTCAATTCTGAACTTCCTGTTATCCGACGAAAAATCCGACGGAAGTTACAGTCGAATTTTATCCGACGAAAAATCCGACGGTAATCTCCGTGTTTCTTGTAGTGATACGTGTTGGGACTTTGGATCAAACTGCTGATATCTTCACTAAGACTCAGCAACCTACTAGATTTCGGATGTTAGTGTCCAAACTCAAGATGGTTTCTTTAGCTCCCACTTGAGTTTGAGATGGGATGTTAAGATATTTAATATTTAAATATATTGTTATATTATTTTGATAGGTTGCTTAACTATTAAGTGTTGTTTGTTAGGGTTTATTAAAGTTCTCTTTTACCTAGAAATAGTTATATATTCTAACTTATTTTCTCATCAATCACAATACACAAAAGCATTTCTCCATTCTACTATCTCCTTTCTAACAGGTTTTATGATCCATAAAGGAGAAAAGATAATTAAATAATGAAGGTTCCATAATGTCAAGGGGAGTTATAATAAGTGCCTTAACTTTTCAACTTTTTTTTTAAAAGCTTTATAGTTACTTTCATAGGAAAATGATTGAGTTTCAAGTGCCAACTTGCTTTATTATAAATTTTCTTTTTCCTCTGATCTCCTCGTTATACTACCTGTTTGTAGGTAATAAGTTGCTCTATTTGAATTTTGAAAGACTGTTTAGGTATTTGGAAAATGTAATAATCTAATATTCAAATTAGTTCGAAGAATATTGTTTAGAGGATTTTCCGACAAAAAGGAGTTTAGAATATATATACCATTTTCACTTAGTTCTTACCAAAGAATTTTAACTTTTACTGTTAACTTCATCTGAATTAAAATCGTTACATGATAATTTGATCAAACATACATGTGAAATGATTTAATAATTATTATTTTATTAATAATAATTTTATCATGCGAAGTTGATAGCATGTGAATATTCACCGATAATAAAAATCAGAGGTCAGTTACGTGGAATGTAGTATTAACTATTAATTAGAGGAGGGCAAACTTTTATTCCTGATTTTGCTCCTACAAAGGAGGATTGATAGTGATGCATTATGTGCTCTAATAATTGGCTCATTCCCAGAAAGATGAGTCACTCGCACTCGCACCACTTCTTATATATCCTACTTATTAGCTTAGTATAATTGCCCTTTATATTTTCCTATCCCTAATTGCTCCCTCAAAATAATAATAATGCTTGGTGGTGCTGAACACCCAGTTAGATAGTACAAACATGCTATATGCCTACGAAGCCACAATCAATATAATTAGATGCTCTTTTTCTTGATCTCTATCGCAACAAAACAAAAATCCATCTTTATCTATCGTCACCCCATGCCAATTATTTTCTATTCATATAACCAATTAAGATTAATCATATTTGAGATTATTATATTATTATCGATCGCCTAACAAGTTTCATGACATAATGTTGCATATATAACAATCTTTTATATATTGAAACACTTACAATTTTAAACTTTTAAGGTATTAATAAGGGATTAAGGGTACTTCAAATAACTCATACATGTCTCACAATTAAATTAAACTATATCTCTAAACATACATGAGTCTCTGTCATAGTGAACATGATATACGCTCAACTATACATTATTAATACCTCAATTATGGATTAGATATATACAACTACTATACGCCCACATCACACAGGGGAACATGATCTTCTTCAATTTAATTATGAATTAATCAATTGATTAATTAATTAATTAACATGCATGCATGGACGGCAGTTCTCAGTTGTCCAAAATTTTTTAAAGCGCCGGCCGTAGCATCAAACACCATTACCACATTATTTAATTCGTTTTATTTCTCAAGCAACAAACCAGTTCAGCCATCATCATAATACAATTTTTTTTATAAAAATTATCATTTTTTTATTATCATATATACTTAAACTATATGCAATATACAACAAGGAGTATATTCCATTACGAACCACTCATTGAAAACCACGTTAATTAGGACTTTATTTCCTTTTCTTATGTGACAAATAAATATTATAAGATTTGATTAGGTGGATATGATATGTCATGGACATGCTATTGATGTAGACTCAATCAAAATAAACTTATGTGGTTGCATTTTACATATTAAATAATGAATAATCAAATTTATTTATTCTTGAAGTTCATCATCAATATATAGCGTTATTTTGCCCTTGTTATATATTCTTTTGCTTAGATGAGAATGAGAGAGAAGAGAAGAGGAAGTAGAGAATGAAGCTAAGGACATGTTTGGATGGTTTTGTAAAAGGAAACCAGAAAATACAAAACGTCAACTCGATGCCCAGCTAAAAATAGAAGTGATTTTTTCTTTTCCAAAATAAACTTCATTTAATCGGAAGCCATGGCCATTGTTATAATACTTTTTCCTAACATGCATGATGCTCAATCATATTCCTTTCCTTGTCTAAAATTAAATCATGCAGTGGGTGCACTCTCCACACACAAAAAGTGCCATCCAATTATTATTTCTTCTATCTGTATAAATATAAATTCATTCAGCCGGAAAAAAGAGAAAAAAAAAAAGAAGAAGGAAAACGATGAAGCTTAGCTTCAACCTAAATTAAAACTGATCAACAGAGATCCAAGCAACAACTAATAAGATGATTGTGTGAATGTTTATAATAAATACTATCCAACTAAATATACTTAATAATGTAAAATGATAGATGTCTAGTTGTCTACTCACAAATAAAGATAATAATTAAAATTTGTTAAATAATTACTATGAATAAACGTGTAAAGTCTTTGTAAGGAGCTACCCATATATGACTGTTGGGATTTGGGAAGCTTGCACCAAGTTTAAGTACCTAAAAAAACACAATAACGACGGTTAAATACTGCATTTTAACTTAAAATTAATTAATGCAATAGTTTTATAAGTCTTTTATATTATCTAATTATAACCTAATTTTCTTTCAACTTAACAAAACAGATTTTACTATTTTGGTGACCAAAGAGATTTTACTATTAATTACATTGATGTAATGATAAAAAATGAACACGAGATAATTAATAAATATGAGATTTCTAACTATTAAATACATTAATGTAGTGACTGAAGATGTATTTTTTTTAATTGTAATTTGTTTATTTTATTATTGTAACTTTAAATCATTTTGTAATTCTCTGTGATAATATTGAAAGAGATTTGGGAAAAAAAATTTAAGGGTTGCTTGTATTTTTTTAAAGTTAAATGCTGGTTAATTATTTGAATGTTTAACTTTTATTCAAGAGTTGTATACCGAAAATTCAAAATGAATTACAATTTACAAAACTTTTGTTTGGGTTGGAAATTATATATACAATCTTGAAAAATGGTTTAAAAAAAAAGAGAAAATTAAAGTTCAATAATAATATATCATTAGTAATTTATTGATTAATGATAAATTTTTAAATAATTAGTAATTATGTAGCTCAAATAATATTTACTACTCTTCTCTGATAAAAGTTGAGTTTAAGGATTTTTTTTAAAAAAATTATATTAAGTGTATATTAAAATTAGCTACTAAAATTAGTTATTAGTGTATAATACATATATGTTTGTATTTTAATATATATTATATATAGTGGTTAATTTGGGCGTGCAAATAGAATTATTATTTTCGTAATAATTTTTAAATAAAAATAAAATTTTAATTTGGTGAAAAAAAACATATATGTTCAGAAAATTTAAAGTAGTTGTACACTTTATGGGATGGGACCGCCAGTGAAGTGACGGCGTTAGGTTAAAATCAGAGATAACGGAGATTGATGGTTGCCGGTGGTGGCTGATGTCGACGGCGGGGCCGTTTTGGTCAAATGGTCTCCTTCGTGTGGGACATAGCTGCCATTTAAACTTTTTCTACTTAATCTTTGATGCAAAAAATTCTAACCCACGCGCACATTACTCACGCGCCACTTCTTCACTACTAATTGCAATCGGTATTTTACTAGTTACTACACAGTTACACACAGCGCAATTGCACATAAGGTGAATCTGGACTCTGGACTGATTAATTATCACACTTTTGACTTAATTACGCGTTAATATTATGATTTTCCTTCATTTATGACTTTTTTGGATGCGCTAATCTTGTCATGTTATTATTTTTCGTTTTTTATTTTTTTTGGTTAAGTCAATAGAAGGGTAAAATCATAAGGAAATCACTTTGCAGATATCTAAGTTGCTTTGAGAACTTTTTTATTTTTGTTCTCTTTTATAATAAATTAACTAGCATTTTCACTTCAATAATTGAGCGCTAAAAGCTTTTTATAAATATAGTTTCATCAATGAGAGAATATTTTTATGCATTAATGGCAATATTTTTAAAAGAAAAAAAAAACTTGATTTGATACCTCTCCATATAGAACTATTGATGATATGTGATATTGTGATGGTGGTTGAAGTATATAAAACAACCAGATGATATAATGGTATGATACTAGTATTATTTACATTAGTAGTAGTTGAGGGCTTCATTTTGGTAACTGATATTTATGGAGGAATTATGTAAAATTAGCATATTCGTTCTTAATATGGACCTAACGTAAATGCCTAATTATTCCTTAGTCCTAATTGTATTGGTGTTATATTCGTTTATAATTAGATGGGCTTGCCAGCTGGAAAAGACACGTTAGATCAACCAAACGATAGATCAACGTAGTATAAGCTACATGATTTAATTTTAGTTGCTTGGGACCGTAATTAGTTCGGTTCTTTAACGGTGTTAATAAGGCTCGATTAACTAATTCTTATTCTTAAAAAGTAGCTGAATTTTTTGCTCTCAAAAAAATATATTTAGACGGTTCTAATATGATAATTTGATTAAAAATCATATATATAATATTTGATAAACGTATTTGATAGGTATTTTCAATGTATAAATTATTAAAATCAATTTTTTTATTAATACTCCTAATATTAATATAAAGTTAATTAATTAAACTCTAAATAACTATTAGTTTTTTGATAAGTAAATAACTATTATTGTTAGTCCTGAGAAGCTAGGAAAAAAAAAGTCTTGGCTTTCTCTATAGTAGCAAATCAGCAGTTGATTAAAACTTTTTACTAAATTCACTTTAAAACAATTAATCAAATTTAATATTTAAAATCTAAATTAATAAAATAATATTAAAAAATTGACTTATATTAATTGCAAAAGATTATTTATTTAATATATTTAATAATTAATAGTATTGAAAAACTGAGTTCTAGTCGCATTCATTATTTAAAAATATTTCTAGAAATACTTTTTAATAAAAGCATTCTACAAAGAATTCTTATGAGACAGTCAAAGAAAAATTTTCATTAACTTTTTTATATCTTAAATGTATTAAATATACTAAAAACTTCTTATGGACTCAACCAATACACTACCGCTTAATAGATGGGACTGGGAGCACTAGGCAAGTGAATGTGAAATGGATAGAAATGATTTTTCTCCTCATAATACTACTACTATTACTACTACTACAACAACAGTATAAAGAAGGGGGTAAAGTAAAAAATAAGTAGCAAAAATAGAAACAAAGTAAAAACACAAAAATGTATAATTTGGATCTTATCTGTTTGAGCTGTTTGTTTCGTTGGGTATCGAGCCTTTGTCACGAGCGTTTAACTTCTACTTTCCCTTTTTTTTCCCATTATTTTTCCTTCCCCCTCTTCCTTTTTATTTTCGTAGAAAAATAAAAGTAATCGTGAAAATTATATATACACAATTATTGATTTGATTCTTATATGACTGCAGTCCTGGTAGTGAAGAAGTAGTAGTAGTGGTAGTAGTAGTAGAAGCGGTGGGTGAAAATAAAAAGAAAAAAAGAAAAGCTTTGAAAGGAGAAGAAGCACCCTTGAGTTCACAACACAATCATCAATCATGAAGAGGGAGCACCACCATCTAATTCCCAATCCACGCGATCCCTCATCCTCTTCCATGCCCACACCATCACCACCTTCATCTGCACCACAACCCACTTCCACCGCCGCCGGCGCTTATTCCGGTTACTCAATCCCCAACGGCTCAACCTCTGCCGGGAAATCCAAGCTGTGGGACGAGTGCGCGGCTGCTGACGGCGGCATGGACGAGCTCCTGGCGGTGGTTGGGTACAAGGTGAGGTCCTCCGATATGGCGGAAGTTGCGCAGAAGCTTGAGCAGCTGGAGGAAGCCATGGGGAACGCACAGGACGGAATCTCCCAGCTCTCCAACGATACTGTTCACTTCAACCCCGCAGATATCTCCAACTGGCTCGAAACGATGATCAGCAATCTAGACTTGCCGCCTCCTCCTCCTCCTCCTTTGCCGCAGCAGCACTCCGTCGACTCCTCATCCTCCTCCGCTGCTTTCCTCCCCCAAACTGAATCATCCACCATCACAACTTCCATGGATAGGGCCTTCGAGGACAGCTCCTCCTCCGACTACGACCTCAAGGCCATCGCAGCTAAGGCAATATACACCACCGCCTCAGCCTCCGCCGATTCCCTATCTCCTTCCTCCAAGCGCGTGAAACCCTCGCCTGCCGAGTCGTCTTCCTCGACTCGGCCACTCGTCCTGGTTGACTCGCAGGAGAATGGGATCCGACTCGTCCACACTCTCATGGCGTGCGCGGAGGCAGTCCACCAGAACAACCTGCCTCTCGCGGAGGCGCTCGTAAAGCGGATCGGGTTCTTGGCGGTGTCTCAGGTTGGAGCCATGCGCAAAGTAGCCACCTACTTCGCCGAAGCTCTCGCTCGCCGGATCTACGGTCTATACCCGGAAAACCCGATCCAACATTCGTTCTCCGATATGCTTCAGATCCACTTCTACGAGACCTGTCCCTATCTCAAGTTCGCTCACTTCACAGCCAACCAAGCCATCCTCGAAGCGTTCCAGGGAAAGAATCGCGTCCACGTCATCGATTTCAGCATGAACCAGGGGATGCAGTGGCCAGCGCTCATGCAAGCCCTGGCTCTCCGTCCAGGAGGTCCGCCGGCGTTCCGTTTAACCGGAATCGGACCTCCGGCGGCGGACAACTCCGATCACTTGCAGGAAGTAGGTTGGAAACTAGCTCAATTAGCCGAAACGATCCACGTCGAGTTCGAGTACAGAGGATTCGTCGCCAACAGCTTGGCAGATCTTGACGCCTCGATGCTGGAGCTGAGGCCGAGTGATACCGAGTCGGTGGCGGTTAACTCAGTTTTCGAGCTGCACAAGCTGCTCGCTCGTCCCGGCGCGGTGGAGAAGGTTCTGTCAGTGGTGAGGCAGATCCGGCCGGAGATCGTGACGGTGGTGGAGCAGGAGGCGAACCACAATGGACCGGGTTTTCTGGACCGGTTCACGGAGTCGCTGCACTATTACTCCACCATGTTCGACTCGCTTGAAGGTTCGGTAAACTCGCAGGACAAGTTGATGTCGGAGGTGTACCTCGGGAAACAGATCTGCAACGTGGTGGCTTGCGAAGGGGTGGATCGGGTGGAGAGGCACGAGAGCCTGGGTCAGTGGCGTACCCGGTTTGGTTCTGCTGGGTTCGCACCGGTCCACTTGGGTTCAAATGCCTTCAAGCAAGCGAGCATGTTGCTAGCACTGTTTGCGGGTGGGGATGGTTACAGAGTGGAAGAGAATAACGGTTGCCTCATGCTTGGTTGGCATACTAGACCCTTGATTGCCACCTCTGCGTGGCAACTCGCCACCAAATCGGTGGTTGCTCACTGAGTCAACTCGAGGCGAGTTGGTTGAGTTCAGGCTGCAGACCAACTTTTTTTAAGAAAAAAAAAATAATTTTCAATTGATAACAACCCGAAAAAAAAAAGTAAAAGGAAAAAAAATGTGGGGATGAGAGGGCAGTGTGTAATGTGCTATGCTGAGCTGTCTGCACTGATTGCTTGAGACTGAGACCCACCATTGTCCATTTTCCTGCCCCCAACTTGTACCTCTTTCCAACCCCTTCTCTGTTAATTTTACCCTTTTTAGCTTAGGTTTTTCCCCTTTTTTTTTAATTTTTCCTTTTTTCTTTTTCTTTTTTGGGGGGTTGAGTTGGAATCTCATGTAATTTTTTAGGGTTGGAATGGAAGAGGTTAATGTGTATTTATATTTTTTTTTAATGTTTTTGATATATATAGTTTTGCTGGTAATAAAAGGAATCTTTTATTGATTTTCTGTTTTTGGGGTGTTAGTAATTATAGTTGAATGAATGGGATTGGTGAATTGAATTGATGATGAGATGATGGATGAATATCAATATGATTGTCAAGTTAAGAATGATGGGATCTGTGTAGGTCTGGGGCAGCTATGATGGAATCTCCATGGAAGAGTGAGAGAGAGGAAGGATTTGCCAAAATGGAGAATGGAGGCTGAGTTGCTTTGCACTAAGCAGAGATAAAGCAGGTTGCCTTGTGTGGAATACAATGAAGAGTTTGAGTTCACCCATCATCACCAATGGATTACTGCTGCCCCTTCCCCCTTCTCACAACAAAATTACTGCAATATCAACCGAATCAACCCCTCTTTTGTGTCAGAAAGTGAAATAAAGAGAGAATCACTTTTAATGTCAATATCTTGGTTGTGCTATTCACCTTGAAAAGTTTCACTTTTTAAAAATGGTTATTCCCTTGCAATTATTGTGCTAAAAGCCCTACACAACGATGCCACATTTACCCTTGCTTCTGCTATTTCGTTTTCCTTCTTCAGGTTTCATTTCCTTTTGCCTTTCCTGCCAAAAGATATTTCTGGGTTTATTTTGAATCACGCCAATCTGATTTTTTTTGCATATTAAATAGGGTGACAACTGGCCTACTGCTCAACCCAACCCTTCTCCAAGATTTTCTTTTTTTAATTATATTTATACATATATATCCTAATATCAAGAAAGTATTCAATTTCCAAAATGAAGCAGCATGCAGTACACATTATTGGTCAGAGCAAGAATCAAAATCTCTATTTGCTCATTCTTTTTTATTAATCTGTTGATAACTTTGATTGAACTGTCCAGCTACAGAATATTATAGTACTCTGGGAATCTCCAGTTCCGGAGATCCTCAGACCCAATGCCCCCACCTCCAAAATTTAAACCCCAATCCTCAGCCATGTGCATGTTACTTACTGCACCTTCTATTTCTCTATTATTATCTACTCTGAAGCAGCGTGTGTATTACACTATTATTATGTAATGTGATTAAAACAAAACATAGCATCCTCAGATGCAGACTCTGTTATTTAAATTTTACAATCTTGTGGTGCCTCAGAAGTAACGTATTTGTTCTGGCTTTCTTGCCTAAGTTCCAGTTGGTCAGGCACTCAGGCCATAATAACTATTAAAATAAACCAAATGGTGATATAAAGAGAATATTTTCATTTCATTCCTAGAATGCTACTTTTATGAAACCGAATTGTCCATTTAGTTGACTTATTTTACATTACAAATTACTACAACTATTGATTATTAGTTAATTAAGAGGAGATAATCATTAAATAAGGAACAATAATTGAGTGATGACAACCCACATCAACTTAAAATCCAATAAGGTGACACATCAATCAACCCATGTATATATGGTGAGAAGTGAGAAGCAACAATCATATGAACCAAAAGAGACCGCCCCATCATCATTTTTCAAACATAGTTTATTTAGTGTTTTAATTTGCAGGCCAGTAGATGAGTCTATGAAATGAAAGATAAATATCTAGCACTTATACACACATCAGTTTCTACGTATTGGACCATCTTCTCGTGTTTTTGTGGCCACCTTCCATTAGAAGTATAAATAATTCACGGTGCATACTATACTAGTAGTAGTACTATACAATATAAACATGATATTAATTATTATCTCTTTCTTGATGGGTCCCCTCTAAAAATTTAATTAATTAGCAAGCTGTCCACTCGAGCCATCTAAAGGTATTTAAAAGCTCACATCGCTTACCTCCTATTGCCATGCTCCACATGCTCCTATTATATATAGCTTTCCTAATTATCTTTCTTCCCGTCCCTTTTAACCAACGATAAAAGTAGATCATGTCTCTTTCATTAGGCCCCGAATATACTAAAAGAAAATAAAAATCTTAATACAAATTGTTTTATAATCAACAATAATTAAGGTAGAATTATAATATATAAAAATAATATTAGTCCTTATTAAGGAAGCCAAGTCAGAGCGAAATTGGTGCATGCTAGGTGCATTAGTATAGTAGTAGTACTACTCTCTACAATAATCATGAAAATTAAATGAAGTAATAAGAGGGAATTAACTTGTTAGTAGTCAACAATAATTATTGAGATGAAGAAACATAGACTACAGAAATTGTGGAATTTGTTGGATGAGAACTAGTAGTACATTAGAAATTGATGTAACATAGATGTAAGATATACAAGTGGCAAAGGTAGGCTTAATTTCAAGAGGGGGTGTGATGATGTTTGTGGAGAATGGAGGAAACATGCTGAATTATGATGATAAAGCGGGTGTGCATGAGAGTCACATTGTTGTGTTGAGTTTTATAGTGATGGAAATTGGACAGTGTCTGAATCACTCGTGTGGTTACAACAGTTAACCATGTGGGGTACCTGAATATGACCTCACACCTCCTATAATCCTATTCTTTTATTTGTTCAACACTCTATTATTTGTTTTACTAATTAATTAATAAGGTGATAATAATGCAATGCAATGCTCTTTCTTTGACCTAACCATGCCTTTTCCTTCGATCTCATTATCATAACTCCTTATCTTCCACGTTTTTTCCTTCTTTCATTTTATTTTCTCTAACACGATTTTTCCTTAAATAGATATTCCTCTTTTATTTTCATTGGGAGCCTTACCTTCTTCATCCTTATCCACTTCGCTCCTTCTATACGTACAATTTTCATCAATTTTCTTTTTCTTTTTCTTCATTTCTTGGATAAATTGAAAGATGGTACGTACAATTAATCTTATCCGTTGTTTTAAATCTTTGTTCAATATTATGTTCGGGATTTGCATTGTTTTTTTTTTCTTGCACCTCTATTTCGTAGTCGGGGAGCGTGTTGCGATTCTTTTAAAATAAAAAATGAGTTCGATCTCAATTTTAGACTAAAACGGTGTTCAAATACTTTAGTGCAGAAAATGTAAATGCTTTATTGATAGCAGAGAAGTAATTACAAGCTAAAAATAATTAGAAGTCTGAAAAAATAATTTCGATTCGACGGGACTTAAGAAAGAAATTTCGACTGAAATAAAAATTGAAATGACAATAAATGTACTTTGACTGGACAAGACTTGAAAAAGAAACTTCGACTGAAACAGAAAATGAAGAATAATTGATGAAAATGAAGATTAAAATTAAAGAAAATCAAAGAACTGAAGGAAATTACAAAAATTAAAATAAAATGAAAGGGAATGACAATGAAATAAATTTGACAAGAACATAAATGACAGAAAGGAAAAAACTGAACACTCCCTGACTCACATGCTGCACTTGTACTCCATTGGCTTCTGTTGGCGTATGAGGAGACTGGGGATTTCTGGAGAGTTTTGTGGTTATGAGCTAGAAGAAGAGTGTTGCCTTCAAGTGTATAGACTTCCTCTATTTATTATAGGCAAACATTTCAGTTTAATTTGGGCTTTTAGGCTTGCTTGGGAGTTACTCATAATCCTTGGTCTTCAAGTAAACACACCCACGTTTTACTTCGGAGTTACTCCTAATCCTTGGTCTTCAAATAAGCAAACCCACGTTCTGCTTGGAGACAAAGCAATACTCCCTACAAATGTGCAGTTGCTTCTTCTGGATAAGATCAATTAATTAAGCACGTGTTGATGTATTCTCGACTTCGACTGCAGATACACTTTCGAATTCGACTCTTCCAGCTTCTCTATCTTCGACTGCTTATGTATTATCGACTTCGACTCTTCATACTTCATTCTGTTATATAGGAGCGATATTTCGACTTCGACACCTGTCTAAGTCGAATTAACAGATTCCTTCTTCGGAAGGGACATAGTCATCATGCTACTTCGACCATGATCCTTCGACTGATATATATCAATGGGCAAAAAACGTGTTTTTCTTATCTTAGGAGTCCATTTTCAGATTGTTAGACCATATCTCGACTCCTCATTTATTTTGAGTCGAAATCTCATTTATTAGTCGAAAATTAAATTTCGGACCAACATGCATAAATAAATAGGAACTACCAATTTAAGTTGTCATGATTTAATACTCTGTTCTATTAGTTTTACATTTTTTTTAATTAATTTTCTTTGCTATACTCTTTTGAGAAGAATTAAACATATTTTATGAATTCGCGGACTAAAAATTAAGTTGAGAAGATCCATCTTAATTCGGAATTAGGGCGTGTTACTTAAAGTTATGTACGTATTCAATTCAATACATGTAATCTCAAGACCCAAAAGTAATAAAAATAAAAATAAAAAACTACGTGTAGTATATAATATACTACTATCTAAATTACTCTCGGTAGCTCTACTTAAAATATTATTTTTGTGCGATAGCAATATATAATTTGATGGATGATTAAAGATGAAGCAAAGCAAAGTCAAATATCATTTTAATGGCATGCATATTCAATTACAAGCAAGATGATTAATATAACGAAGCATCAAAGCAAGATGATTGATATACAATTTTAAAGCAGACTAACAAATCTTAAATCCTAAACTCTAATTTGATTTGTATAATAATAAAGGAATGGATATATAGGAAATAATATGAATAGTTATTTCCCATCCGTCTTTGTCAATCACTATTAAAACTGAAATTAAAGACTTACGGCTTTCTTATTTTTCACTCTATTCGAAACAATGTTACATACTCTCTATTCTCCAATGAGCACATATATCTTTATGTGATTTGAGGCTACGTGCTAGCTATATTATTATGATGCCTAAATACGCAATTCAGATTAGTTTAGTTTTTTTTTTTCTTTTAGTATATATATAAAAAAACTAATTAATAATATTTATAATTGGGTTTGAGTGGTTCAAAATTGAGGGTATTTCTTAACCGAGAAAGAGTATTAGAGATGTCAGCGTTTAAGAAAGTGGTTAATTAGTTAGTGGTCCTGTTGAAAAGGAAATGAATTCAATGAGGTTGTTGACGAAGAACAGGATCATCCAGATTCTCTGAATATTCTAAGGTTCAAAACCTCTCTTACTCTCACAGTTAATGCAAGTGTTATACTGGTGGCTGCATAAAGTTACAAAATCATTAGAAGATTGTGTTATAACTTACAAAAATATAGAATAGACTGTAACCCAATACATACGGGTGGCTATACCTTTAAAAGATTGCTTGAAAAATTAGAAAAGATATATTGTGGTTGTGGAGATTAAAATGAGTACATCATGTATCATTTGTTGTGTTACATAGCTGAACCATACATGTACCAGTGGTATCTAATTACTGGTTTTCGACATTATAGACGATTATGAGCATTTGTTAATTCAGTTAAGTAGTGTGCCACTGCCACAGCAACAACCTAGTCAACCTACGAAATAATAAAAGTCATTATTTTTTTGGACAAAATTTTTTTTGGTTCAGTTCTGAATTCAAACAATACATGTACCAAAAAAAATTGGACGGGGAAAAATATTTCAAATAATAAAAATTGTAGACCGTTGACTTTGGGGACATGAACATTTGATGGACGTGGGTATTTTTTGGGTATGGGCTGTATTTTTTTAATTTGAAGTGATGGATTAATGGCGAAGGTATATATCCAGTAAGGAGAATCATGGCCCAATAAAACAATACAAAGTTTGCGTTGCTACTTTCAGTTTAGGTCCACTACAGCGCTGCACCTCATCTTTCTCTCAAAATTAGTACGATTCATGTCCAGAAAGATATAAAAAAAAAAAACATCGATTCCATTGTGTATATTTTTTTAGTAGACACCAAATTGACACTTATATAAAATATAATTTTTAGTAGTGCTACATAATTAATATATTTTGTGAATTTTAGCCCACAGAATCTGCCAGCGATTTTAATAAATTGAGATAAAAAAGCTCAAATGCAACATAGAATAATGTTAATCATATGGCTAAATTTATTGACCAACTTAAATAAAACTGCTGATTGTCTAAATTTTTCCTAATAGAATTCACGATAGAGAAAAAACAAAAGATTTAAATAAATGACACTTTGGCTCAACCAACATGGTTTGGTATACTGATTATTAATCATTCGTCTGTTTAAATAAGTGTTATGATTTTGAATTTTGCGTTAAGCACACAACAACTCATTGATCAACGACAAACTGTTAAATGAAATTTAAATCCGCGGTGGATTAATATATACTTAGTAGGGAGATACCATGAAAAAGAAAAATTGACACTTCGGCTAATTTTTGTTTTTCGCAATTAATCAATTTGTACCAATCCGTTATTAGATATAAAATTTTCTATGATACATGAAGTGAGTTTTTTTTTTTTTTTGCTAAGTGTTAAAGGAATACGTTTAGTAACGAGGAAGTATAAATATCAAGAGAAACTGAGTAAGTCTTTAGTGTGTATGTGTGTGTGTCTGTTTTTAAAAAAATAAAATAAAATAAAATAAATGTTACTTGCCAAGACGGGAGGTGAATAATGTTGTGTTGTTGGGATTGTAATTGTTTTGGGAGATTGGAATTAGATTCATTATCATCGTTGAGACGGAGTCAATTCAGACCTCTCAAATGTTAATCTTATAGTAGTATCAAAAGAGTAAAGCCAAATCATTTAATTTATTATTTGGAGTCAATGCATGTAATATAATCGGTGAAATCTTGCATGTTCCCCCCTGGAATTTTGTGCACATTTATATTTTAGGCTTTGGGTTCCGCAAGAATTCATATATATCTCATGCATGGTCCCCTTTTTTATATATATAAACGAAGAAGAGGCAGCACATATCAGATCAGAGAACAAATAAAAGATGGATACATACATATATATGATAACATTGTTATCAATACATGCATACAGCTGGTGATGTTCAATTGTTCATATCACATTGTCACACAACATATATGTATATGTGACACTAAGTCTGCATGCATTGCAACAAAGATTCACATAGAATTCGATTTGGACTCATGTTGGTGAAATAGAAGTCACATATGTGAAAATCGATGTTTCTGATAAGTATAACCAAAATGTGACACGGACATCAGTACACAATTAATAAGAGGGGCAAAATAATAATACAATACAAAACATAACGGAATCAAAATAAGATTTAGAAAATATCTAAGACTAACATAGAGACAAAAATCAGCATTCTCGCATGTGATTTTTTTCTTTGGTTAATTTGATATGTAATAAATTTTTCTTTAAGAAAAGTATATCTTTATTTTTTTTGGCGGGACTAAGCTCTCACCTCTCATGATCCCCAAAATTGGAAGTACTTAGAAACCGAGATTGACTAAATAATTCGGTACAAGCTTATTAAGGTCTTATTAGTAGGATTTTTATCCTCTTAATTCCAATGAGTTAAGAAAAAAACACATCTATTATCCTAACCAATGTAATTTATTCAAGAAATAAAGTACCACATGTATATAAGTTACTTGATAGAAGATCAATCACATTTCAATTCACATGGAAGGATACTTTAAATCTCACAAAAAATTAAAAACAGGAACGAGATCATGAAATAATAACACTTTGATCGAAATAGTCAAAAGAGAAAAGATAAAAAAAATAATAAAAAAAAAGAAATAACACATATAAGGATGACAGCAAAAAAGTGAGTCTATACTGTTGAGAAAGCTCTTTAAAATGCAGCCATGTATTAAACCTAATTAATAAAAAAAATATATATAAACAAATAACATTATATTGCGTACAGCACTTAAAACTTGCAAGTTGCAACATAGTAGCACCATTTTAAAAGTGAATTAATTATAGAATAATAGCTTAACCTATTCTTTTGTGAATGTTAATGTGTTTTTCTTGCAAATGAATACGACATGTACCAGCAAAATTGCACGGACCCAGAATTAGATATTATTTTTGGTGGACAGAGAGATATGAGAGATCTGGTGATGAGAGTTTTTCATGGAAAGAACGAAAATGACACCACGATTGGCACAATATACAGGGAAAGTAACTTAGATTAAGACATGGATAAAGAAAGATAAGAAAAGAAAAAAGTGATTATAGGTACAATGGAGTTGCGTACGGTACCCTTCATTTTCTTCCATTCATTTCTTCTAGTGACAATATCTCTAATCAGAATTCAGAATGTTACACTTATTGTCCGAACACACAGCTTGATAATTAAATGAAGACGGTTGAAGTTACAGTTGAGTTTGTTTTAATAAAAATTCATAAAGTGAAAAGAAGAATTAATTAGGAGTTTAGGAGAGCTTTTTCACCCATGAATATGTGTGTAGATTCTTGAATATGATTTGTGCAGCATGCAAATTATAATTGGCATTTGAGCTTTAGAAAAGGATTGGGTAGAAGAATGAAATGAAAGAAGGGCCACAAAATGAGCAGAAACTTGGGGGATTTGTATAATATTTTTTTGTGAATGAATGGAATAGCATCATATAAAGGAGGGAAAGAGAACAAATTGGGAAGGTCATAGTCATAGATTCGCGTATCAAGCAAATAGTGGAAAAGGGGTGGTAGAAACGAAACAGAGGGGAATCATGCACATGTAATTAAATGCCTAATGCCCTAATCTTGATTGCAACTCCTAACCAATCACATATTCATGCAACACTTGGTTATTGATTATGCTTTCATTCTAAATTCAATTCGATATTCATCTCTTTCATAAATTCTCTTGTCATTAATTTAGTTGAACCAAAACACAGCTGTCACAACCGTAGGAGATATGTCCAACGCCCATGTTCGTGATTCTGCTATTCTTCTTCTTATTATTATTATTATTATTATTTGGTTAGTAATAAGTTAGGAGCTGGTTAGAGAAATAATAATTCATAAAATTAGGCGTCGCGGCTGGAGATTACTTTGGGCACATGGTTATTTCATCCGCAAGGAAGCAAAGACAAGCTTGATTTTTGGTCCTCAATTTCTCAATAAAATTTCCAATCCAAATACACTGTACCTGCCTGCTTTTTATGAATTAGATTTTCGATTAGATTTCTACAAAATACGACCACCATCCACCAATTATTATAGTTTTCATTTTATTATCAGTTGACCGGTCTGAATATCAGAATCAGCACTCATCACTTCAGAGTTAGATATGAGAGCTTTCGTGAGTAGAGTTATAGCTTCGGAATAGGAATAACAGAGGTTAGTTAATGGTTGAAGGTGAAAAGGTGGGTGAGCTCACGTAACCGTGAACCTACTCAGCAATTTATAGTTTCCAACAACAGACACTTGTGTCCTCTTTAGTTGTCTTACACTTGAAAAAGAAAAAAACGACACAATTAGCACACGCATTTGACAATTTGCGCTAACGGAATATTCCTCCGCATATTAACCACCATTCACAGTTGAATAACATCAAACTTGAATATCTAATTTTATTCCAACGAAAATCAAAACTCTAAATAATCCAAGTTTATCACTAAAATTCCACTAAAAATAGTTAGTTCCCACTTAACAGGCTAATATAGTGAGAACAAGAGAAAACCAACAAGTATAATAATAAAAAAAAAAAACAACATCATGAAAGAAGAACAAGAGGCTTTTTAAACCACGATTAACAGTTGAAACTTCAGCAGCAGTAAAATTGTAGATTGTGAAATTCAATGGGAAGAAATCTTAAGGTTGAGGGACTTGTTGAACCAAGCCTTCCAGCTGCCGCTGCCCCTGCGCGAGAGGCTTCTTGTGGTCTCAGCATCTGCCACAGCTACACCCCTGGAAGGTGCTTCTGGCTGCTTCCTGCACAGCATGAAGTTCCTTGCTCCATGTGATCCAATTGTCTCCCAAGGACTCAGAGCTGCACAAATAATACCAATGCAAAATTAACAATCATTTCTAAAATAGAGCATCTCAATTTCAAATAACTCCACAACAAAATCCAAATTCTTTCAAACCACTAATCAAGTCATTGCTTTTCCTACACAATTTCATTCGATTGGGTACAAATTTTGAAAATTTCTCTTTTTAGAAAACCTGAAAACATGTTGATGACGATAAAGTGACAAACATCCCAACAGTTGCAACACTAACCCACGACCATTACCAAAATAGGGTTCCGAATTTTCCACTAAAACTAAATGTAGCTCCTCCATTTATGACAATGCTGAACAGAACATGATTGCAGGAACAAAAAAGTTTCAGAATTTGGAGAAATTACCATCAGATCCAACAAGGGGGCAGTAGAGGGCGAATCCGGTGGTGTCGGTGCCGAGAACAGGGAGCCTCCCCTCGCGAGCGTAGGACTTAAGGGCGGTGTCGATGACCGCCGCAACAAGCTCCTCCTCATTCACCACAAACCGAATCGGACCCGCGCTCCCAAGCACGTTGATGCTTATCAGAAGCCTCCTCGCGTTCGCGTTCTGGTTGTTCTTCTTCTGCTTGCTCAGCAACATCTTTTCTCTTTCTCAAAAATTTCCCTTTTTTTTTTCTTTTTCGAGATCAATCAAATCGGAACCAAAAACAAAAAACCCGAAACTACACACGCACGCAAATAAAAGAATTCACCGATCGGAGATGAATCCTTTGTGCAGAAGCTGTAGCGATCACCGATCGGTCGAAGAAAAAGAACCAAAGAATGTGGATTTCCGTCGCAAAAGAAAGGGGGCAAAAATTAGGGTTTGTGAAATGAAATCGATGTGAGTGTTGGAGGATTCAGGGGTCGAGGCCGATGCAGCGGTAGTACCAGCCTTCCTTGCAAGAGCCGAAAGCGAATGCAGATGCAGAGGAAACGGGGAGGATTGCGCTCGCCCTTGACAAAAGAAGGGGGCGCATGTAATCGCTGTCGCTTAGGGTTTCTACCATTCACAACCGATTTGAGTTTTGGGAGATTAGGGAAGAACGCAAAAGAGGTAGAGGCCCCAGTATGTTAAGAGAGAGAGAAAAAAGATTGAAACTTTTCTGAAGGGTGATTAAGAAAACGTGGGTTAGCTTCCTTAAATAGGGGTACCGTAGAGTTCCTGAAATTCGGAAACTTTTCGGGTCATGATTCGGGTTATTAGGGTTCTACTATATTTTATGTATTTCTCTTTTCTTAATTTATGGTAATTTAGTTCGGTGTGGAATTTCATGTCAATTGGTTTTTTTTTTCTTTGTGGATTTTGAGATTGTGCGAGCTGAAAGATGCACATTTTTAACAACGCCAACTAAATATTTCATTACTATTTACCTGGGGAAGTTAGCCTTTTAAATTATTTTGGTTAACATGGTGATGATTTTACACTTGATTAGTTGATTCGTTTATTTCTTGGATTTAGTTTTTAAATTATTTTCTTTAATAAATATATAATAAATGCACTAAAATTTTGATTTTTATATATTTTTAAAATAATTTTTTATTGATAATTTTAACATTTGATTTTATAATAGAATACATGTTAATTATACCATTTCTTTCTAAAAAAATTATTTTGTAATATATTTAATAAATAATTAACATCACTAGATAAGTGATTGAAAATTCTAATTTATCTTCTTAATTATTCTTCAAACTTAAAAATAAATAAAGTTTGATTTTTTTTTTAGTTTTTAAAAAATAATATATATTTAAATTTTATTCATTTAAATATTAAAAGAATAAATTAGAAATTCTAATCATATTCTTTTGAAAATGGGTGAGCTAAGAGAGGCGCATTTTTCTTTTTATAATTTTTTGTTCTGATTTTTAGATCACTCATTTTGTTTCCCCTACGTGTTGTTGAACTTGAACCAGAAACGTGTAGAAGATTGCCGATTTGGTCATGTTTAGCATCGGATGCCCGTTCATCGGTTCATGTACATATTTGCAGATTTGCTTGTTCAATTTCAAACAAATTAGCTTTCTATTATGCCCTTTTTCTTTTTATTCATTTTTAGATAAAAATTCTATTATGTGACATAATAAGGGGAATCTCATTGCTTTGAAATTGTATTTTGTTCGGTACATATCTAGATTTTGATAATAAAGGAATAAAACTGGTCCCATGCCTCCTTTGGCCCTATGCATTTCCATTTGATGAGCAAAATCTGAAGGGAAAGAAAATCTAACTTGTATAAACAAATAAATAATTAATTAATTTCAAATAATTAATTAAATGTACATAAAAACCCACTAAATCAATTAATTATTCATATTATTATTTTATACTTCAATTTATATCCATATGAATGATTGATTCAGTAGTTAACTTTTTTATATTTATTCAACATATAATTGAATATAAAAAAATTGTGTATAATAATAGACTAATCTCTACTCTATTTGCTTTAATCCATTAGTAATATATTTAAAAATAACAAATTAATTAAAATTATGGGGAGGACTTTTGTTCCCTAACGTTTAAAATAGCATTGAGCGTGGTGGCTGCGTGTTTGGTTGTTACACATTTGACCATGGTGGAAGCCTGGAAGGTCCAAAGTAGTATGCCAGAAAATTCAAGAGCGGCTTCATTAGTTACATCATTAAATATTATTTCTCCCCACTTGTATTGTAGTTGCAGTATCGAAATAAAACTTTGATTTTAAATGGTAGCCATCAATGTCTAATAAATGCATAAATTATTATTATAATTGTGCATAGATTGGACCTCCATTTTTCCAGGCATCAAATCCCACATGGTGATTGATGGCTTCGTGACCTTTGGGTATGGGCTATATCTTTCTACTAGGTAGTACGTACTAATCATAACTCAGTTGCAAATTGATAGTGAATCCAATTGGGGAGCTGCAATTGGATTTCAATTTTTATTTTTTCTTCAATAAAACTTAAACGGCGGCTGATTATCTTAAATTAATGTACAAGTAACAATTTTGTTTCGAGTGTTGTTTTTACTTTTAGGATCATTATCTGAAGTTTCAGTGATATAAGTTATGACAGAAAGTTTGCGACTAATTAACGTTTTTTATACTACCAATTAACGGCAGTGCATGTCCTTTGGTACTTATTTTTATAGTTTAGTTTAAGATAATATTCAGCTATTAAGAAAGTGATGATTCCAAACATTATTTCTGCAACGAATTGACCCAATTAAATGTTTTTTTTTGTATATATTATTTATTTAAACAAGATTTGAACCTAAATCTTGTAACTCCCGACCTAATCGTTTTGTTTTACAAGACAAATCCGAGTGCTCAGGTTAGGAGATCATATTCCTCGTTACATGGAAGACATCGATTTTTAACTTTTTTTTTTTTTGGTTTTTCATGGTATCCCCCAATTCGACAGATAGAGGACTAATTCATCGCGGATTTGACCTCTATTGATTAAAATCCTCCTAATATATGGATTTTTTTTTTGACCAGCCTAATGTATGGATTTAATTTCTTTTTTTTTTTCGGTATTATGTATGGATTTTTTTTGGTAATTTTTTTTTTGTCCCGTTTTGGTAATGTTTATGTATGGATTTAATTGAATGTGATTAATGCAAAAAAAATTGAATGTGATTCAATAGAATTTGTTTCTTCCGTACTTTTTTTTGGACTTGGTTTCCTCTGTACTTTTTTTTATCTGGGCCAAAGCCCTGAAAGGAAACCTCCGTACTTGTTTTTGATAAACTAGTACTCTCTTTTTGGGCCAAGTAGTACTTTTGATCTTTAGGGTGTAACTGCAGTCCAGAATTCAATCTCCATATGGGCTGTCCTCTGAAGCTCACAGATGAGAAATCGGTACTCTAAAATATTTGTATTGAATGATAAAAATACTGATTATTAATATATATGGTCCCCCAAAACATGCATACCTGCATAATAGTGATGCACTGTTTATATGTTATCGATCCCATTATTGCATTGTCCATTGTAAGGCTACGGTTGAATGCAGCACATAATTAAATAAATAGATAACATATATATAGCTGTTTCTGGGGCCCTCCATTGGAAGCATGGCGGTCATGGTATGAAGCAACTAACTAGTTCCACGAACTAACAGAGTTGTTTACAGAATTACAATATATTATGTTGGTAACGAAATAATGAGTAAAAATAATAAGTAACTATTGTATATTACAGTTGATTGATTTGGATTGAACGAACAAGAATGAAAATTAAGCATAGTAGAGTAGGTCATGAAAGGAAGGCAAATCAGACAATAATAAGGCATCAAAGTCCTTGAAGGAAACATTGGTGGTAGCAGCATGATGATTGAGGGAAACTAGTTCTTGAAGAGGCTTATTGGCACCGACACTACCATGACGATATGATGCTTCTTGTTCTTGTTCTTGTTGTTGAGTAATAATAGGCATGGAAGAGTTGTTGCCAGTGAGACTCTGAACAACTTGTCTGAAGTTAATAGGGTCAGTCTCAACGTACCTTGTTTCGATCTGCACTATCTTTGGAATAATACCATTGTTATTCATCATCACGATAATAATGTGTGGCGATGAGAGTAGTAAGAGAGAATAATGATGAGAAGGAGGATGGGTGTTTGCATTGTGTTTATATAGCAAATGCAAGTGGCAGTCATGGGAGACTAGTTGACTGGTCCTCTTCTTCTTTCCCTTGATTCAAAATCTTCAACTATTTCATATGGCCAAGTCAACTTTATCGTCATATCATGGTATATACCTTTTCCTCTTTTCTACACCAAATCCCAATCCCTATACATATTCCTACATACATAAACATACGTAATTATCTTGCTCTCTCTGTCTCCGTATACAAATTAAATTATCTAGCTTATGCTTTTTATTTTTTCATATAATTAAGTGTTAAAGTTTATTATTTGCCTATAATTAGCTAAAATAGTAGCGTAGGTGCATGTTCTTTTAGATTAAAACTATATGAGGCCATGGGCTAGCTGTTTCCAGAAATCCCAGATAACACAAAATTATCGTATTTAATCTAATATTAATAATTTCCTCATATACACAAACTTATATAATAGAAAAGTGTGTTGTGTTGTTAATAATAATAATAATGGGCAGATACTTAAAACGCTTTTTATTAAATGGAGAATAATGCGTTTGTTATTACATGGACTGATTTTGCATATAAATAATTGTTAAATTTTATATTTCATAAATAATTTAACTTCATAAAGACAATTTATTATTCTAATTAATTAAACTTCTTATAATATATATTTGTGATAATAAAAGTTTAAATAATAATATTGTCTATTAAAATTTAAATACTTAACTTAACGTATAAATATATAAAATATCGAACTTTCTATTTTTTCTTAGAGCACATATAATATTTGCCATATTAATAATATTTAAAAAAAAAGTTTTATTGGCCGAAAGACTGAAAGATTGTAATAGTCCATAAAATCACTTTTGTTTCCTCATTATTTGTAGTCTAAGTCATTAGTCTCTTAGCACAAGTCAAATCGGTCAATTATGGGCTAATCTTGTTTTTTTCCTTCCCCAACGTATCGTATTGTACTTTTCTAAATTCATTCAGTCAAACTCAACATTTAGTTTAACAAATTACCACAAACTAATACTAAATCTTAAGTATTTAAGAAAGATGAGAGTCAAATCTCGTGACTCGTGTTCACATATATTTTTGTTTATTTTAATCTTACTCATCTCTAGATTTAACAGGCAAAGCATTAATTTAAACATGTAGGTAACATTATTGTATTAAGATGATCATCATAATTCATACAAACTTGCATTTAATAATTGTATCTGGAAATATAAAAAATAATTCTGGTGGTAACTAAAATCCAGCTCATATTGAGAAGGACCTCTCCCACTTGCTTTAGCTTGTACACCCTCGCCCACTTGACGTGAATTGTGGGCCTTATGGATCTTATTGCTCAGTAATAGGCCTCCATCAAAGAAGCCCATCCCAGAAACACTGACATGGAATAAAAAATTTCATAGTCCAAGAAAAAATCAAAAAACAAACAGGCAAAGTACAAACTGAAACCCTAACCAAAAAAAAAGGAACAAAGTACAAACCAAGGTTCTGAAAACCGGACTGGCCATCGAACCGGTGAAGCTACTGATTCACTGGTCCAACCGGGGTTCAATCGGAAAACCGTTTTATAATAAAACTATTTAAAAATAAAAAACAGTATACAAAAAACATTAAATATATAATATAAATGCTACACATAATTTCTTTATCGTGGAAAAAAAACGAGAGAAAT
>JASCZI010181286.1:770-31124 GCA_036250425.1 Stylosanthes scabra | reverse complement strand
AGGAGAAAGATAAAGACATGGTTTCATCCCTTCTCATATTTAAGGCTTCCCTTGACACAATATGGGAACAAAGCTTTTTCAAGAATGAAGCATTCAGTAACACTATTAAAGATGCATTTGAGCATCTTATCAATATCCGCCAGGTACATGATGGAATCTCTCAGTATAGATTAACCTGATTAGTTTTAGCCCATTTAGTACTAGAGTTGCTTCAATCATGTGATATAACTTCAAACTTCTATGTTTGCTATGCAAACTTATGTTTGGAATTTCTAGCCATTTGTTGATCAGATTATGCAAGATCCATTCTTGAGCTCATTGAGTTAGAGGGCTCGTCAAATAGCCAATATCCTTTTGTTTTTAACCTGTTTAAGATTTTAGGCCCAGCGATTCTTTAACATTTAAATTTAGATTCTTTTGTACAGTTTGATTAGCAACCATCTAATGATGCTATGCTGTATTTTGATTACAGAACCGACCTGCAGAATTGATTGCCAAATTTTTGGATGAGAAGCTTCGAGCAGGTAATAAGGGCACTTCTGAAGAGGAACTGGAGGGTACACTTGACAAAGTCCTGGTTTTATTCAGGTTCATTCAGGTATACTCGTTTCATTGTTGGAGCTACTCCTACTTATAACTCTTATAACTTAAATTACAGTCCTGGTATCACACACTTTTACTTATCATTTCTCTCCTCCATGAAACTGGCTGATGGACTCTCTTTTGTTAAAGGGCAAGGATGTATTTGAAGCATTCTATAAGAAAGATCTTGCAAAGAGACTGCTTTTAGGAAAGAGTGCTTCTATTGATGCTGAGAAATCTATGATCTCCAAGGTTGAGGATCTCCCCCCTCCTCTCTCTGTTTTTTGTTTTTATGTTTTTGTTATAAATGGATGGTTCCTTGGCATCAATTTAATGATATTGATAATTTTCTTTCATTAATATAGTTGAAGACAGAGTGTGGCAGTCAATTCACAAACAAGCTAGAAGGAATGTTTAAGGTATACATGTATCTCTGAATTATTTTATTATACATATATGATTCAAATTTTGGACTGTAAATCTATACTTCTGTAGCTATTCTGTCATAATTTTTGTCACATCCAAGCTTGGGTGGCAAAAAATGGATGGCAATAATCAATACTTGCCTGTCTTTGCGGTCTCTCTGGCTTGCCTATTTACTTGGAATTAAATCTGGAGATTAATTAACTAATCAACCAGAAATAGTCACATGCATGGACAAATAATTGACACCTTCTCACTGCCACTTTCTAACTTATTCAATTCAGGACATTGAATTATCAAAAGAAATAAATGAATCCTTCAAACAGTCGTCCCAGGCAAGGTCAAAACTACCATCAGGGATTGAAATGAGTGTTCATGTCCTAACCACTGGGTAAGCATTGTTTCGTACTCATCATATCTGTGATCTTGTTTTATTCCAAAAAAAAAAGAAGAAAAAAACTGTGATCTTGAATAATTTTTCTTTGAATTTTATTCTTTTTGGAGAATCTTTATTAACTTGTTGGAGGATTGCAGGTACTGGCCAACATATCCACCCATGGATGTTAGACTTCCTCATGAGTTGAATGTTTACCAGGTTTATCTATGAGTGCTCTTATGACTGTTGGCTGTCTTGGTGCTTTTTGAGTGGCTCTCCTGATGTAGAACTTTTGCTTTTTAATTATCTCCTCAGGATATTTTCAAGGAGTTCTATCTAAGCAAATATAGTGGAAGACGTCTGATGTGGCAAAATTCATTAGGTCATTGTGTCTTAAAGGCAGAGTTTCCTAAAGGGAAAAAGGAGCTGGCTGTGTCCTTATTTCAGGTTGGCCGTTTGACAACCATTATTTTAGATATTATTTCCATTGGTTGTGCAGCATATCTTGTATTTTGTACATTTCCATTATTTATTAATGCTGCCTGATTGGCTGTGTCAGACTGTTGTTCTAATGTTATTCAATGATGCCGAGAAACTAAGTTTTCAAGATATTAAAGATGCTACTAGCATTGAGGACAAGGAACTGAGGAGGACTCTGCAATCACTTGCATGTGGAAAAGTTCGAGTCCTACAAAAGGTGAGTTTGTAATTATTTGCAGAATTTCCATTATGTTTAATTTGTACTACAAGGTCTCTTCTGGATTTCCTGATTCCCTTAATAAACGCATGACAGATTCCCAAGGGTAGAGACGTGGAGGATGATGACTCATTTGTTTTCAATGACACGTTTACTGCTCCTCTTTACCGAATAAAGGTACCACCCTATTGGTTATAAAATATAGGGATCAGATCAGATGATTCTATTCAGAGGTCACGTGTTTTCATTTCATTCCGCAGTAGAGTTTCAGCCTATTGATGAATGCTTGATAGGAAGTTTGTAGTGATCTAGCCAACCCATTACATGGTTCTTTTTTCACACTACACCCTAATTTTAATTTAATGGGGCGCAGGTGAATGCAATTCAGCTGAAGGAGACAGTTGAGGAGAACACAAGTACCACTGAGAGAGTTTTCCAAGACCGGCAATATCAGGTTTATTTTCTTTCCCGTCCAAGCCTTTGTCACTTGAGTTGATGCATTGCTTTGGTTTCTCATGGAAGTTAAATGTTTGGTGCACCGGTTTTATGTTTGGGACATTTATTAGTGCCTTTTGAAACTCGTGAGAATCCAAGTTGCCTGGGCATGAGATGATATGTTATTTTTAATAACATTCATCAATATGCTAGAAGTGGTTATAAATTTAAAGTGGGATATAGTAAGTGTAACTAAATACATTCATTAAATCATTAGTATCATTCATGCATTGACATAAACAATTGGTGACACACATGTTAAGCGTATTATGCTCAATCATCTGTAGCAAACATATATACATTCATAACAATGACGGCGTTGAACGCAGGTTGATGCTGCTATTGTGAGGATAATGAAGACTAGAAAAGTGCTTAGTCACACCCTTCTCATCACTGAACTCTTCCAACAGGTAAAACTAATTAGCTACTACTTCTGATTGAGATGAGATTGTTACCATTTTGTTGACAATAATACTAACTATTAAGTTTTTTTTCAAACAGCTCAAATTCCCAATAAAACCAGCTGATTTGAAGAAAAGGATAGAAAGCCTGATAGACAGGGAGTATCTAGAGAGAGATAAGAACAATCCACAAATATACAATTACCTTGCTTAGTATGCTTTTGACTTCACATTATAGAATTTTCTTTTGTAAATGACAATCATGGGAAAGACTTGATTTAATCCCTCAGTCATATATGTATAGTAAGTAACTATGCTGGATTCTGCCTCCAACCCCAGCCCTCTCTTTTTTCTTTTACAATAATCTACAATCGTACTGTAACTATAAAGCCTTTTCTTTTTACCCCTCGAACCTTTTAAGTTTTTTTCCCTATCTTAATAGTTACTGGCTGTGTCAATGCAACGCGGTAAGAATCATCTTATACTACATACTCGCATTGTAATTCAAAATATTTGACAAAATAGCTGACAGGTCTTTATTTTATTTTTAAGAAACATTACGTTAGTTCTTGTTGCTGTTTTAATTTTTTCATATATACTTGTAGTCTTCTACATATGAATTTCGAAATCAGTATGACAAAAATTGTGATGATAGTAAATAAAGTGTTTATAAACATATTTGATTAAGAGTCGAATACTCGAATCCCTTCAAAATCTAGTAAATATTTGTTCATAATTATACTGAAACCTTTTATCCAAAAGTACCTTCACATTGTTAATTCAGGCACAGAAAAAATTATGAAAATATATTCTGTTAAAAAAATAATGTAAACAAATATATGAAAAGAGTTTTTTTTTTTTTTATTTACTAATATGAAAAGTGATTTGTTATGGAAACTAAAATAAAACCCCTTTTCTTTTCTTTTTTTTTTTACTTTTTTCTTTTAGCCGAGTTCATTTTGGGTTTGACCGTTTGAGCCTTAAGGATGGGCTTAACAAGGCTGCTCAAAGTTACTACGTTCGAAAGGAAAGGCCCAATGATAAAACAGAAGAAAAACCCTGGAATCAAAAGAGAAAAGGATCTTAATTAATATAGAAAAATATATAAGCCTGTTGCCCAAATTCTATTGGGCTAGGTGTTAGAAAATAGTGTACGTATATTCCATGACCAAAAACGGGTGTACCTGTCTTACAAAAAAAAAGGTGTACCTACTGCCTACATGCCTTTTCCGCACAAGTAATTAACGTATACTATGATTACCAAAAATAAATAAATAAATAAATTAATTATATTTGGTTTAAAATTAATTTCTGTTAAAATTTATATAATTAACCCAGTCTATAATAATAATAAATTCTGCTGAAAAAAGATATTCAATTATTTGTGATATGCTTTATTTATGGTTTGTTTCCTTCCATTCATTGATTATTTCTCTCAAATAATGAAAACCATGCTCTTCCAATAATTCTTCTGACTTTATTTTAACTCTTTGGTCGTGATGACTGATTTCATAATGGACATTAAAGTTGGTAGCCTTTTCATTATGTTGGTGTCGTTTTCATTTTCTTTTTTAGATGCCGTTCAAAAGAAAGAAAGAAAGAAAGAAAGAAAGCTGAAAATTATTGTGATGTTTTTAACTGGTGTACGTCTAAGTTGGAATCTAAGTTCGAATTCCACTAGTGATTAGGGAATGAGAATGACCATGCATGTAATATAATGTAGACTTTCTCAATGTCATATTAGAAGTTGACTTTGTTTTTGTGGCTGTGAATACATTATTATATAATTCCATAAATTCAAATTACGTATATATATAACTTCATTATTCTCCGCGGGTACTATATATAATAAAATATTTTATTTTTAGTAGCGCATTATAAGGAAGTGATTTTTGTGTGAAAGCAATTAAAAGTGGAAAGTGATTTTTCACCAAACTTTTATTTTATTTTATTTTTTCATCTTTACTGCTAATATTATTCTTGAATTGATACATGTTCAGGAGGGCATTTTCGTCATGTTAGAGATAAGAGGCAGAATGAAAATTTTGTCATGTTCAAGGATCAGAATACTAGAAGAATTACACTATGCCGATTTTGGACATCAAGAAAACCAAGGGTTCGTCTTAAGAGAAAATGCATTAACTTGGGGTGTAAGAATCATGGCTTCCATGAAGTTACTTTAAGTGAAACTAATCATAGAAGAGCACTAAGTTGATTGGATTCAGTTTAGATTCTGAAATTACTTGAAGATGAAGTAACCAAGTGAAGAAGCTTCTTTGTTAGAGTATTTTAAGTTTAAATTCAAATTTGATTTTATTTAGTAGTATATTAGGAAGTTTAAATTTAAATCAAATCTAATCTAATCTTCTAAGATAAAATATGATTTAAATTAATTATCTTATCTTAGGAGTTAAGATTTAAATCAAATCTTATCTAATCTAATAAGATCAAATATGATTTAAATTAATTAGAATCAAATTAGGATTAGTTTAAATTCAATTTTTAAGATCTTATCTTTAGGAGTCTATTTAAACACTTTTGTAAGTCATTTTAACGAAGTTGTTGGATGAATTTTATTTTCTATTGCTCATGAAGCATGAGTTTTATGTGTGTATTCAAGTGAGGTGAGTAATTTGCTTTACTTGTTGCATGAAGAAATTGAAGGATCCAATTTAAGGTAATTCTTAATGTTAGTTCTTTCAGTTTCATCCCTTTGATCTAGGTTGTCAAGGACAGGTTCTTTGAAGGTCTAGTACGGAAAATCCTTCCGATGACCTAAATTGCTAAGAACGGGTTTCTTAGAGGTCTAGTAGAAAAATCCATTATCCCTTATATATCTTATTATTTTCGCTGTGTCGTGTCTCTTTTTCGTTATCAAAAATGTAGGAAACCTAATGCATGACATCATTCCGAGTTGGTCTATAAATAGTTGTATTACCATTTTTCTTGTGTTTGGATTGCTTTCACGCAAAGTAATTAAATTTAGCCAAAGAACACATACATGTATATTACCACTGAGACTCAATATTAATGAGTTTATTCTTCTCTTCCGTATGTGCAAAATCAATAATCACGACAAGAGTTCTTGGATCTTCTGCCAGAATCCACTAATCTTATTGGTGGGATATCAGATATGTGCTTCCAACTTCCATTAGCCCCAAAAGTTGAGAATTGGTATGACCATAATGTTTACAGGCCCATCCATCATATTACAACATTGTTACCTCAACAGCCTCAACAAATTAATTCAGAGGAGGAGTTAGGATACCTGGGATGCTTATTTTAATAAAGGCTATCACCATGCATGTTTCATATGAACACTTTTAATAATTTCAATTCTATGAACATGAGAATTAATCACATAGCCTAAACAACAGAAAATTTGGGAAATGAGACATGAAGCGCAACTCATTTTGGGCGCTGACATGACACTAGGAAGCTAGACTATTATTACAATAAAAATTATGTTTGTATTTTTATAATATAAAAGACAAAAATTTTGGCTTATCTTATTTTTTTATTAATTTTTTTTAATATTAACAATAATATAATATGTATATATATAGTACATTATTCGGGTCTTATAATAAGTGGTGGCACTGTGTCTGCCATGAGTGCAAGCAAAAAGCTGTCGATGGGATGTTTCGTTGGCACAAATTACAAATGCCACACACTAATTACAAGCTATTACTGAACACCATTTTCATATTTCAAAGTCACATTTTTCTGCTCTCAAATTTAACTCACATACGTTACCTAGGAATTTTCCGTTGCTTTAGAAACCTTGTAAAATGAATAGGATTATATTCTCTGTGTCGCGTTTTTCGCTTCAAATATAAAAGTATACTGTGATATAAAAAAATAATAGTAGTATTTGATCTTCAAAATATATATATATATATATATATATATAAAATAAAGGAATGCTACGTAATTATTATTTTTAATTTATTTTAATCATCAATATTAATAAGTATTAATTAAAGTATAATGTTAAACAACAAATCAAGATATAGAGAATTGATGATTAAAAATGATGATTAAGATAAATTAAAATTGATAATTATCTAATATTTATGTATAAAATATGTTACATAAAATTGATTATTAAATTTAACATATTTATACATTTATATTATTTGACAACTATATGTTAAAATTCATTAACTATCTAATTAATAATAACGATTCAATCATTCTCCAAGTTGGAGGAGCACAACATTTCATTATTAGCGCGCATTTATGCATGATCGGTTAGAGAAGTAGTGAACATTTTAATTATTTGAAGGTCTTAATGTCTTATTAGACTACTTCCTAATAATAGTGTTATAGATAGAGAGAGATCCTATATACAACTCATATACAATATACTACCACTATTTCGACCACTTATTAAGTACGTGGAGCATTTTGGTGTTAATGTAATTGGGAATAGTCTTTGTATACGCATTCATAGTCATACCTTCTTTTGTAAATACATGGTATCCGTATCTATTCTGTGAGTGTATTCAAAGTTATGTCATTCTACGTTCTTTTTCATTTTGCTATCCCTTTTCCACCATCGTTATTAATACTAATCGTTCGTTAAAAAGCAATTCGCATTACAATGACCTTTGTTTTCATTGATTAATACTTATTTCACTAGAAAGTGTTGTTATATCACACTAGGAAGCTTTCTGTTTTTATAATTAATTTTAAAATTTTTATGGGAGAGATTCAAACCAAGAAATAGTGGGTTGATCAAACTCCTTCAACATGTATTCCGCTCCACCAAATCAATCAAATATTCGATACATATAGTTCTATTAATTATATATATAAAAGTTAATAAAATATACAAGTTATGCATTATTTTGAATGATTTAAATTAAATTATTGATATTTTTATTAAAATGACTTATTAAATTGTGGTTTATATTATATCTATTATTTATTAAAAATGTTATATTAACCGTAAAAATTGAAGTTATCACTTTTTAATTAATTAGATTAGAATTTTTTAAAATATTATTTTATCATTTAAATTTTATTTATTATAATTTTTAATTAAATTAAGGTCTAAGTTAAAAATATTAAATAAACAAAAATATATTTTCCGGCGATTCTAACCTTAACCGCCGATATATTCTTACTTTTATTCGTTCCGCGGCGATTCCTACATCAACCGCCGCTAAAATCATTAATTTCGAGGTGATTTTTTTATAACCGCCACTAAATACAATAAACCACCGCAAAAATCATCGATGTTGTCTATTTAGCGGCGGTTTATTCAATCGCCGCTATTAGCCGGTTTATACAATCGATCCTTTGATAGCGTTGGATAACAAGATAAAATAAAAAATAATTTAATTATTATTAAATTAAAGTAATAGAATTCACGTAGCATGATGCAGTCACACGTTATACATTTTTTTAATTCAGAATTTATTTCGATTTTTATTTAAGTTTTGTTAAAATAATTTTGTGTTGGTTAGTTGGATTGAATTTGTTATTAGGTTAAAATTTTTAATGTTGGTGGTTTAATGAGATGATGGTTGTGAAGCGGTGGTATGGCGGATTGTAATAAAGATAATTTTGATTTTTTACTAAGATTATTATGCTTTGAATGTTTTGTGCTAATTAGTTATCAAATAAATTAATAAAAATTGTGTCTTATTATATTCGCATCTCTAATGTATTTATAAAATACTGGGTTGGAGTTAAGGCTTGAATTTTGGATTTTTTATTTTTTAAAAGTTTCAATTTTTTCTTATATTTATAAAACAATAAGTGTTAATTATATTGTTGGCTATACACATGTACATACAATATTAATTTCCTAAACTTTTTTCTAATAAATTAGATCCTGTATGGCCCGCAAGCATATATGTAGATACAATGGTGAACATGCCCCATTGCCGAACCACCTCCAAGGTTGTCCACATCTACATATATCTGCGTGAGCTGCATGCCATGTCCATTATTTGATTTGATGCATTTTTATTTAAACATAATTTCCACAATCCCTTCGAATCCTTCTATGTGCTAGCTACCTAATTCTTTGATTTTTGTAGATTCCTTATTTCATTTTATTGCTGATCTTGACCATCCTTGTCTACTAATGCATGTACACTCAAAACGGAGAATTGAGAAAGAAAACATTAAATAAAGGAAGTGTTGATGGAAAAAAGAAACGGGGTGCTGTATTTTTTTTATTAATTAAATAAATTTTAGTTCTCTGTTTATTATATTTTATATTAATAATTTAAATTTAAAGGTTAAAATTTATAATTTAAAATTATAATTTATAATTCAAAATTTAAGATTTAAAATTTAGAAAATATACCCTTCTTATTTTTTGTATTAGCATTTATCCTGAAGTTTAGAAAATTTACTAAAACAAGAAAGAAAGAAAAAATATGAAAATACATAATAGGATTGATAAAAACAAATAATAAATAATAAAATATCTCTGTTAGGTTTGACAACTTACACATTTGGGAATGCATGTATCATTAGTCGTTACCACAGAATTATAGATCGCTTTTAATTTTTCATTTCTCGAAAGATAAACATAAATATAACTGGCACCATTCTTGCAACGTAATCGGTGGTACCCGACAGTTGGTAGGTTTCTTTCTTTCTCTTGTCCAAAGAATCAGTTAAGGAATGTAACCTATCATTTTATGCATATCTTAAATATATTCTTCTGCATGATTTAATTTATAGCGTCGACAACTACAGAAAAATACCATATATTATTAAAAAAATAATAATAATAAAAGCTATGTCTACCTGTTGTCCTTGGAATATTAGTTTAAATAAAAAGACATTATTTAAGCTAAATTTACATTTGATTTAATGATAAATAAAGTATGAATTGATATAATTATGGGGTACATACACACTAATGCGAATGTATATATATGTACAATTCTGATTAAAATATTGTTAAGTAAAAAAACTAGATGACGATCACATGATTTGCATCCCAATAAGCATACAAAATATATGCTTTTGTGGATCCTTTGGTTAGTTTAATAGAAGATTTGATTAAAGAAAGTGAAAAAAAAAAACAGTGATTTGAACTCTTCATACGGGCGATGATCATGCATGCCAAAACCTATATCTAGACTCTAGATTCTTTTGCTTTAATTTTTTTTTAATTAAGTCCAAGAAATAAGAATATTAAAGGGCCAAATAATTGAGCTTAAGTTGGCTAATTTATTTTTGAAGTTTGAACTATTGAATAATGAATACAATCAAGGTAGAGGTGCAGAGGCGGCATACAAATTTTTTTTTTAATGTATCATTATATATATTTGTACACATCATATAATATAAATTTAAAGTATAAATTTTTCTATATTATTATTTATATTTTTTTCATATTGCTAAATCATGTATATATATATATATATATAATGATATATATGAATTTTTTTTTTTAATAGTTGAAGAACTAAAAAAAAAGAGCGGAGGTGTTAAAAGAAAAAGTTGAGCACCGTACAAATAAAGGCTGAATCTTAAAATCGGTAATAAAAAGAAGTTTCACCTCAATTAAAAAAAAAATTAACGAAAGAAACTTAGCCTCAACACAAATACGTGTATCTAACTGTACATAAAGGCGCAGAGGGATACATCTTCCTAGCCATAGCTAAACGTTCCTGAAAAGTTTATATTCGGTTTTTCGCCCTTAATACATTTGATTATTTCCAATCAAAATTATTAAAGTTTGTCAAAGCAAGAGGATGTTGTTTCCGGTGTTTCAATACGTTCTACTTTAATTTGATAATGGTTATCAATATCATGATGAGCAGGTGAGCCAATAAAACAATAATAATTATTATTAGTGATATCCAAGTTATTTATTCCAATTAAGATGGACCTATTAAATGATTTATGGTTAACCCACTTGCTTATCCAAGTTGGCGGTACTAAAGTCGCGGCAATTAGGTAGAATGTATGTGCCCCTTAGCTTCTCAATCAAATTAAAGAGTATAGTGTAGCATCATCGGAAAGAAAAATGAATAAAAAGTAAAAACCCTAATTTATTGGAGATGGATTATTGGATAAAATTGAGATGAGAGAGAGAGAGAGATATTGAATGGATGAGAGATGAGGAGTGTCCAAATAATGCGGGCAATTGCAAGTTGAGGGCATGGTAGTCATCAGCATCATCATGGATGGATCCTTTTAGGGTTTGGAAAAAGTCATCCTCATTAATTATAGAATGCAATGCAAGTGGTTGGGACTTGGTGTGATCGGAGGAGAGATATAAATAGAGGGGACAGAGAGAAAATGGAATGAGATGGGATTGGTGGAAGTAACATAAAGTGTACGAGAATAATGGAAGAAAGGAAGGAAAAGGGGGGAAGAATATTAGTAGAGTAGAGAGAGTAGAGAGAGTAGGACATATTTCAGTGTCACACTTAAGCAACTTGCATCGCTTTGCTGCATATATATATAATGCCACAGTTGGGGGGGGGGGGGCGTGCATATTGGATATTACAACACACTACCTACTCTAAAACCTTACACCTCCATGCTCGCCACAATATCATGCATAACGCACCCCCACCAATTATTCCTCTCAAATTTCTATCCTCAATAATCAACACTATACTTTCGCTCCTAATAATCTATACTTATTGCTCACTTATTACACCTTAAATACACTAAATCAGGGAAAAAAAAATAACTATTTCTAAAATTTAACTTTATGAATAATATATCATCTAAAAAATGTGATTAGACAATTAATTAGGATAAACATTTTGCACAGTTTAAATTCATTACATAATTATAAATCATACTTCTTATGAAATATCTAATATAACAACTACATACTTATCGATCTTTAACTAAAAGTGTGTTTAATGTGCTTTCATCCAAAACTAAAAAGCTGCAACAAGTACACACATTTGCCAACTTGTTATAATAATTGATGAGATGTTGGCAAGTGGCAACTCACTGTATGGCAAGACGTTTAATCATGGAATTTATGTACAATCCCATAGCAGGGTAATCTGAAAGTACTCAATAGTTAATAATAGAATGTAAAGCTTTTCAAATAAACATTTCAAGCATTTTAATTAGGAACTAAGGTTTAATTTTCTAGACTTTCATGTATCCAAAGTTTTATATCTTAAAAGGATAAAAAATTGTACACACTTTATTCAAAAATAAAATTAAAAGTATAAAACAAACAAAAATTTTTTAAGTATATCGGTATACCTGTAATCGTTGGTTTAAATTTATATATATATTTTATATTTTTTTAATTAAAATCAATGATTAGTCGATTACATATTACAAGTATATCGATATATCGATATACCTAAAAATTTTCTCAAATTATAGTGCAAAGGTAGATAACAATTACTATCACAATAATATTTGTAGACATCATCTTTTATCATTTTGTTGCGATCTGATTGGTTAACATAAGCTTTTTTCTTTTTGCTCTCTAACTAACCTTTTACTTCTACCGTTAACAATCATGATTGTGAGAGCTTCCTTGTTATTGTAAAAGTCAGAGCTTATAAGACTTCTATATTTGAAGAATACAAGAAAACTAATCAATCTATTTTGATTAACCTAGCAGCTAGCTAGCTAGCCAAGTCATTATTCTCAGTGACGAAACTAATGAAGATAATTTGTGTCCTCCAATTGAAAAATATAATTAATGAGATGATCCAATAAGTGAATGACGTTAACGTTTCTTTCAATGAATTCTAGTTATTTTCAGTGTAAGTGTAATTGGATTTCTTTTTAAGGTACATAATTCAACTTATAATGGAATATAGAAAACTGAGGAGACCTCGCTATAAGGATATGGTGGTTGTCTTCTTTCATCATTGCCCTAAACAACTTTATGTGGATAAGGTGTTTGTTCTTATCAAGGTCCCTTAAAAATGGTTGATTCCATAATTAATATCAGAGATCAGAGATGTTGTGTCACATCGGTCTAAACTTTTGAAAAAAACAATTTTATGATGGATAACGCTCAGATACATATTACATGTGTATAGCATATAAAGTTATGTGTTTCTATTAAAAATAAAGAAAAAAAATAAAATAAAAAATTTATGAGACTCATATTATTTATCTCTCACTTTATATTTTTTGCACATTCTTATTCATTTTTTATGGGAGTAAACACTTTTTATGATAGGTTATTACATTTTATTACATAATATAAAAGTTTAGAATTTCATCTTTATTAATTCCAAAAGAATAAAAAAAATCCTATATATAAAAAAAAAACCATACAAATCCAAAATAAAGAGATTAGCTATTACATAAGAGATGTGTTAAGAATTCATTAGTTATTTATGTGGATCCTTTTATTAGCTTAATTTTTTGGGGGAAAAAAGTAATTTTATAATAATAATAAAATACATTAAAAAAAATTCTTTTATATAATGTTTATTAGAGATATGTTAGGAGGAAGATTTGGGATAAAAAAAAAAACAATAAAGCTAGCTGACCAAGTGGTTTTGTGTAACCAAGTGGTTAGCCAAGCTTTTAACCTTACGCGCCTTCATTCCTTAATATAACGTTAACCAAGTGCTTCAACCAAGTAAATAACCAAACAAATCTTTTTCTTTCCGTTTTTCATCTTCTTAGCTTGATTTGCGTCATTTATTGTCGTTTTCGTTTTTCTCTGTTACTAAATTTCAATCTGGAACTTCTATCGCCAATTTCTTCTTTGTTTCCTGTTATTAAAAGAAGAAGAAGAAGAAGATGATGATGATGACGACGACGACGATGACGACGACGTGAAAGAATGAAGGAAAGAAAGAAAAAAAAAGAAGAAGTAGAAGAAAATGCAGATGCAGACTTGGAAGAAGGAATGAAGAAGAAGAAGAATTATTTATTTTTGCGCATTATTGCTTTATGTTTCTGCGCAATATTGCTTTCCATTTCTACGCATTATGGCTTTCAATTTCTGCGCAATAGTACTTCTTTATTTCTGCGCAATGCTGCTTTCTATTTCTGCACAATAACAATAACAGCAGCAGCAGCAACAACAACAACAAAACAACAACATCAACATCAATATAAAACAGAGAAGAAGAAGAAGAAGAAGAAGAAGAAGAAGAAGAAGATGATGATGATGATGATGCTAATGCAGATATGGAAGAAGAAATGAATGAAGAAAAAGAAGAAGAAGATGTAGATGCAGACTTGGAAGAAGGAAGGAAGGAAAGAAGAAGAATATTTTATTTCTGCGCATTATTACTTTCGGTTTCTGCACAATGTTGTTTTCTATTTCTGCGCATTATTGCTTTTTGTTTCTTCGCAATGTTGCTTTATATTTCTGCGCATTATTGCTTTCTATTTCTCTACGGCAACAACAACAGCAGCAACAACAACAATAGCAGCAACGACAACAACAGCTGTAGCAACAACAACAACATCAACATAAAACAAAGGAGGAGGAGGAGAAACATAAAACAGAGAAGAAGGAGGAGGAGGAGGAGGAGGAGGAGGACGACGACAATGATGGAGGATGAAGAAGACGACATTGACGAAGGAGGACGACGATGAATCGAATGTTCTTGAAGAGCAGTGGTGAGAGTACGTGGTGAGAGTACGTTTCAGAATGTAACCTCTCCCTGTAAACACGCACTCCTTAATGAGAGTGGTGGTGATTTTTGTAGATTACTTGGTTAACCACTTGGTTTAGTAAATCACTTGTTCAAATAGCAAGATTGGAAGAAAAATTAGGAAATTAGGAAAGAAGATAGAAATTAGGGAGAAGAAAGAATCTCCAAAACCAGCGAAAAGAGGAAAGAAAATATCATTTCATTCATAATATGCTTAATTGAGTACATTATTCACCTACTATTTATAATAATATACTAACATTCTATATCATTCTAAAAATTAGACTAAATAGATATTAAACTCTAAACTTATACACGTATCAAGATATAACAATTTATGTATTTTTTATAAGTTTAACTTGATAGCATTTGTATAAATCAGAGAAATTAAAAAAAAAATTCATGACATCATCGGTTTATACTTTATAGCATTTGTATATGTAAATTATTGCCTCACTAGAAAAGTTAAAATTCTAAAATGTCAGAAAAATAATAAGGACTAATATAATAATTTTCAAAAGGTGCCATTGATGCCCTAAAGGACCTAGGATGAGTCTGAGTGTGCTCACATTGAGGCGTTTTTTAAGTTATGGTGTAAACATGTGATACACATTGCATTCGTACCATTTAGTCCTCCTATATATATATACACAATTACACATACAGTAGTTACTTGTTGGTTACTGATAATAATGGCCATGGCCCATTTGCTTTTTCTTAATTAGATTCGTTACGTTATGTCAATTACTCACAACTATTGAACTGATGAATCAATATCCAGAAGAATTACTTGGTTTGAGATATACTCTATGAAAACGAAGATCATATAATAGCAGATATGCTATTTAATTTGAATGAAATATCTACACATGATAATTTGCTGCTGAAAATGACATTGCGATATATAGACGAATGAATTAATATGTTTTGCAACAGGGACTTATATAATTGCACAAAGAAAAAGGAACTAGGAATTGTAGATATCTGTATATATAATTGACATGATAATAAAAAAACAATGATTAATAAATAAAATGCTCAATTTCTTTTTTGGTCGGTGCAATTGTTGATGTATACGTAAAGGTTTCTCTTATCAACAGTTAGTTCCAGCCTTCCAGATCATTAGTAACACTCAGCATGTAGTAGCTAGTTAGATATTTAGAATAGATACGCATATTTATTTATTTATTCCTCCCAAATAATACATTTTGAAAAGCAAATAAATAACGTATATGTATTGACAACATACATATAGTGGTGTCCTTATTACATTCTATGTTGTTGGCAATCAATTATATATTAATACAACCAATAGTGACAGCAGCCCCAACATTATTTTTTTTTTCACCAGCCAATTAAGTATATTATTAAGTTAATATTAAAAAATAAACTCAAATACACCGGTAAAATATGCTGACCAAAATTATTAATTTATAAAAAAAAATTATTGGCCCTTAAAGTTTTGTTTTAATATAGCTACATGTATTACAGAACTAGCATAATTTATTGTGTTTAATATATAGTTAGCAACAATATTTAAATTTTCTTTATTAAAAGTATGTAGTGTATTAATTACAAAAGGTATTAGCTTATTAACTGAAAAAATAAATCTATGTGTACATATCTATACATATTATTTAACAATATAGAAAAATGTCATTTTTTTGTGTTCTTAAATAATGTATACGAATATATACAATGATACATCTAGTATTACCGTAACGGAAAATAATAGCCAATATAAATTAGCTTTTAACTTTCTATGTTAAAAATTAATTGCTAAATTAGTTATTAAAAAAATATATGTTTGATATTATTCGTAAAAAAGGAATAATGCTACGGAACCAACAGTTAAGGAGTCCATTAGAGAGCCAATAATTAAGTTATCATCCGTAACTCATATATTAATAATTAAATTATCATCCGAAATTTATATGAGTTATCATCCGTAATTCATATTGACTCTCTATTGGTCATAATATGTCGACTCCCTAATTTTTTCTAAACAAAAATATTATCATACTAAAAAATTTTATTTATTATAATGAATTTTATTATATTCTAGCGACTATATTTTTAGATCAAGAAGTAATAGGATATATTCCAAACCTTTTATGACCACGAAGTAAAGTGACTATAAATTAATCTAATCGAATTGAGTTAGTTAAGTTAATAGAATCTTAATTAATAAGATATTTCTATTCTTTTAAGGAGCTTATCGATGAGTTTGATTAAATCAAATTACTAATTGATTCTTGATATATAGCAGATAATTCAGACGCCAATAATTCACTCATGATAACAAACCGTAAGAATCTTATTAATTGATGTTACACTAAAGTGGAGAAAAAAAAATCTTAATTATCACTTTTGTATATTTAATTTCCATTGATAGTGTATAGCATAAAGTATACCCTCTTAAAAAGCTAATAATCCAAACTCAGATGGTTGCATACACGAAAGAACAAAATGCTAGAGACAAATGCAAGCACTAATACTGGTAGAGGCCGGTGTGTGAAAAAATACAATGCAGTGTGTATATATATAATTGAACGGGTTACTGTTTACTAAAAGAAAAGAACAAATTATAGTGTGTACTGTATATAATATGTATTTATTGCAAATTTAACTTTATCTCTTTTGAAGGCAAAAGTTGTAAAATATTTATAAGTGTGGAACATGTCTCTAGTCTCTTAAATTAATTTTTGAAATAAATTAGATGCATATATACATTATTTTTACAATCTTAAAGATGATAAAGCAATCTATCTATTATCTATATATAATTAAATAATAAAAAATTGACAGGTGGCATCTCTTCATTGCATCTGAATTACAATCTTTCCCGCTTTTTTCCCCTCGAGTAATTGAAGATCGACGAGCTTCCTTCTGATTTTTAATTTCGACATTTACAATACCCCTCTTACTTTGCCACTTCAATCCATCTCTCCACGTGACCCACTCACACACACTATTCCCTGCCAGTTCAATTCCTCTCTTACCTGACCCACTCACAATTAAATGGAAATCTATTATATTATATTATATAATATAATTATATGTTCAAAATGTGTAATATATTATTTTTCCATTTCAATTAAAATTAAATATTTTTCTTTAAAATTAAGAAGTTTTCTCATTTCTCACCTCCTTCCTCATCCCTCCCACCTCCTTCTTTAATTAAAAAAATATATCACATATCGCTTTCTAATTATAATTAAAATTAAATATTTCTTTCTAAAATTAAAGAATTCTCTCCTTCTTCAACTTTTCATTCATCATTATTCCTTATTTTTACAATTAAAATGTCCCATATATCAATCCTTTATTATAAAGAGAAAGAAATTTTTTCATCCAAAATTAAATAGCGTTTACTTCCTTCTTTCCCCACCCTCCTTTTCTATTTTCATTTTTTCTTCTTCCATTTCATTTCTTTTTATATTCTTCTTATTCTATATCTCATATATTTGTAATATCCATAATTCTAAAATATAATTCATTTGATAACTAAAATATATCACGTAATTTGATAATTAAATAAAAAAATTTCTTCTAAAATTAACGAACTCTTTTACTCTTTTCATCATCTTCTTTGTATCTCCCTTTCGCTCTCGCATTCTCTAATCTATCTTTCTCCATCATTCACACTCTATTAGCTATATAATATCATACATAATATATTTATAATACTATAATTATTTATTTTTATTAATTTATAGTTTTATAATATTTATTTTTATTAATTTGACAACAACACAAAAAATTTCTTTCAAAATCTTTTTTCTTTTTTTCTTTATGTATCTTTCTCATTCTTTTCATCTCTCTATCTATTTCTCTCAGCACTATTATCCATATTATATTTTATATTGATACAATAAAGTCTATGTTATCTATTGCTTAGTGGCTATGAGCCTATGACCTACTATATTATATAAATATTGTTAAAATTAAAGCTACAATTTTTTACATTTTAGGAACACTTTTATATTTTCTAAATTAACAAATGTTATTAAATAGTAAAAAAAACTCTAATTTTAAAATATTTTTTAAGTGTTATTAAAATTATATAAACATGGCATACACCTATTGATATTTTTTTAATATAAATTAACTCGGATGACCATATGTTATATAGCATTTTCTCACTGTAATTAAAACTAATATTTTCTTAAATTTTAAGAGTTCCTTTAGAACTCTCTTGCTTCTCCTTTATTATTCTCTCTTCTCTTCGTATTTTCAATATATCTCTCTTCTAATTTTATATTACTAAATGAAAAAAGAAAACTAATTTTTTATATATATTAATGAAAAAGAATATTGAAAGAAATGTACGAACAATAGTTCAATAGAAGAATATACATACAAGCAACCAATATTATTCATAGAATGATGTCGCTTACCGATTTACCCACAAGGCAATTCAACAAAATAACTGCCTGTCTACCAACCTTTTCTATGGGTCGAACTCAAGTTAGTGATTGCTACTTGCCTACCTAACTTGCTCATCAAAACTTACTCCATATAACAAAAGAATATTATATATGTTTTGTTATAATCCACGTTATAAAAATTAAACTGATATAGTCAATAATATTTATAACATTATATATCTCTTCTTTTATAATTTATAAACTCTTTAATATTTATTATTAAAATATTAGTATTAATTTCTTTTACTTCATAATAAATATTAAATATTGACATCCAAATTATTGTGAAAATATTTACGATTTCCGTAATATTATTATGGATAAAAATATTAGTATAATAATAATAATAATCATAATAATAATAATAATAGGCAACAATGGTCGCTATCATAGGTTGCTTGTGTATTGGCTATTGAAAATGGTTTTATGGCATTGTCTTTGGATGGCATCCAGAATCCTGAACAGGATGTGCCCACAAAATGCCAAAACGGGAAACCAATTACCACCCAATCCTTTATGACACCCATCAATGGTGTCCATTTTCATTTCAACTATGCTTCAATTCCATGCTTTCACTCATACACACACATATATGACCCAACTGGTGGGGTACGTACCTATCTTAACTGCATTACTTCTTCTTGTGACATCCCCTTTTATATTTCTTTTTTTTTTTTCTTTTTTCCCTTATTTCCTTACGGAGGTTTAAATGCATACTACTATATGTATAGCAATCAAGAAAATCAAGACCGACTGACCTACTATAATTAATTGATAATTAATGGATGGGATAATCTTTTATTTTAGATTGATTGCTCCATTAGTTTCACAGCCTTGAACTACTAAGATGAAAATGATTGTTGGTTGGGGGATTATCAATAATTGACTATGTTGAGCCAAGATGTTAGTCTGGAGTTATTTATACTGAAATTTACTTGCTTTCATAATTAATCATATTATAATGAGTAATGTTACGAAATTAATATTAGAGGACTAATAGGGAGCCAATGAGTATAATTAGGGAAATAATAGGTGGTAAAAGAGAAGAGAGAAAAAAAATAAAAAGTCTATTGACCACTTATTGGCTAACAAATTATAAATTTCTTAAACTTTCTCTATTATAATATATACACCTATCTTTTTTTATTAAGTTTCTTAAACTTTCTCTATTATAATACATACATCTATCTTTTTTTTTATGGTATCCCAAATCAGTCGAGTCAAAGAATAATTTTTATACGGATTTAAGCTTTATTTAAAAATCTTTAACTGATCAATACATTATTATATATATAAAGCAGAATTTGAACGCTCAATATTTATTTATGCAGACTATCACCACTTAATTAACGCAAATTGATTATATATACACTATCTTTATGGAACTACCACAGTATAATGCACGTACGATATTTTTGTTCCTTAACCCGAGACCCGAATCCTTTTGTTTGTTTTGACTAGTCGTTGAATATACGAGTGAATAAGATCATGAACAAGAGAGATGACTCTCTTAAGTCTTAATAACAAGCTAAAATGCGATATTTTTGCATTGGTGACTACTCACTTGAAGCAACAGAAAACAGATAAAAATATCTGAGGCTTTTGGATATAAAGATATATATCGGGTCCCAACTAATTTAACTACTACTACCTATTGGTGTGACATTTCACGCTATTATAGAATATTGAAGATCCCTAATAAGGTGATGAACAAATAAAAAATAACTGATGAGTAGGGACCGCATGATGAAGGGGAAGAAACAGTGAGATATGGATCAACCATTAAAAGTGTCTATGTATTTGGTGACTAAGCATATGTATATATATTATTGCTAACAACAACGTGGCTCAAACCAAATGGATTATATAACTATAACTGCATAACTTCCTTCCCTTCATTCGCTTCTTATTTCATAATATGAACCCCCGGCCCCCACATGGCCATGTATGCTCATTTTCATACTACTACTTTTTTTTGTGGGTGCCATACTGTCCCCTATACACAGCTTTATATTCAACAACTAACAAACTTAATGTATGTATGCCCAAATAAAATCTTCACTCACGAAATTCATTTAATTATGACTCATTCTCCCTTCAGATTTCCATTTTTGGAAAATGTTACCCTCTTATTAGAGATTGAAGCATCTTTTTTTTTTTTTAATTCTACAAAGATTATTATAAAAGAAATAATTCTTGATAGTAGTCTTTCACAAACTTATGTTTATTTTATGGTTACGTAACTCCATATATCGTTAATTATTTCTCTTGTAGCACTAGCAGATGGATACAGTGAAGGTAGGTTAGTCCCATACACAAAGTCGCAAACTAATTGATGATAATATTCTTGTAACTATAATTGTACTATAGTTACAAGTGAGTTGGTTTTTATAGTAGAATTAACGTCGTATAGAATATGTGGGCAGAAAAGAAAAAGGTTTCTAGCAGAGTAGTATAAGCGATGCGTGTAAATATTGATAAGTTACATAAAATACAAATTATTGCCTTCAATTGTAATTATCATTTTAAAATAAAGATGAGAAATAGATGGAGAGATTTATCCCGGTAGAAAATAAGTGCAGCAATGGGTGCGTCACATGCAAGTTGAAGGTTGTTAATTAGTTTTATGTGCGTTCGGTGACACAAGAGAGTGATATAAATTAAAGTATAAGGGGACTCTAATAAGGTGATTACCGCTGCCCCCACACCCATCAACATTTTGGAAGCCACAAACAAATCCACCACGTGGTCTTCTACTACATGTCTGAGGTGGACCTCCATAAAATAAAACCAAAACATATTACACTTCTTCTCTACCCTGCCCTCACTCTATTTATACCCAATCCCCCCGTCTCCCTTTCTTCCCCTCAAACACAAACTCCCTTAGCTTCTTCACCTCCTCTCTCTCTCTCTCTGTCTTGTTGACACAAACACAAACCACTTGCAATCTCATCAATTCTGAATAATTTCCATGATCATGGCACCATATTCAATAGCACTCAACAGTGCTAGTTGTAGTACATGGGCTAAGAAACAACATCAACTGTCAGCCACTTCACAAACAATACTTGAGTTGGGCTTCCCCACAAAGTTAAACCTGAGCCTGAGGAAGAAGCCCATTAGAAAGGGTAATAATAGTGTAGGAGGAGGAGTTCAGTGCGCACTACACTCTCCCTCCGTGTTACATTTCCCAAAACAACCCTACACACAACCATTAATTACACAAGAAGAAGACCCTCCACAAAAGCCCCAATGGAACCCATTCCAAAGGCTAGCAGCAACGGCACTCGACATGTTCGAGGGCGCGTTAATCTCACGCGAGCAACAACAACCACTTCCCAAAACAGCAGACCCACGCGTCCAAATTGCCGGCAATTTCGCCCCAGTACCGGAACAACCAGTTGTTCACTCCCTACGCGTAACGGGAACCATTCCGGATTCCATTAACGGTGTCTACCTTCGTAACGGTGCCAATCCTTTGTTTGAGCCTACTGCCGGTCACCATCTATTTGACGGTGACGGCATGGTCCACGCCGTTAATATCAATGGCGGCGCTGCAAGCTACGCATGCCGCTTCACGGAGACCGAGAGGCTCGTCCAGGAGAGGAAGCTTGGCCGTGCCGTCTTCCCCAAGGCTATTGGCGAGCTTCACGGCCACTCCGGCATCGCCAGGCTCCTCCTCTTCTACGCGCGGGGTTTGTGCGGGATCCTCGACCACCGTCATGGCTCCGGCGTCGCTAACGCAGGCCTTGTCTTCTTCAACGGCAGGCTTCTCGCCATGTCGGAGGACGACCTCCCCTACGAGGTGCAAATCACACCCTCCGGCGACCTGAAAACTATTGGACGTTACAGCTTCGACGACCAGCTCAATTCCACCATGATCGCGCACCCGAAGGTCGATCCCGATTCCCGCGAGCTCTTCGCGCTGAGCTACGATGTGTCGAGGCCGTACCTGAAGTATTTCCGGTTCTCGCCGGAGGGGGAGAAATCGCCGGACGTGGAAATCCGGCTGAGTGTTCCGACGATGACGCACGACTTCGCGATCACGGAGAATTTCGTGGTGATCCCTGACCAGCAGGTGGTGTTCAAGCTAGGGGAGATGATCAAGGGAGGCTCCCCAGTGATGTACGACGGAAACAAGAAATCGAGGTTCGGGATTCTCCCCAAGTACGCCTCAGACGCTTCCAGCATCGTGTGGGTGGAGTCGGAGGACACATTCTGCTTCCACCTCTGGAACGCCTGGGAGGAGCCGGAGACGGACGAGGTGGTTGTTATCGGGTCCTGCATGACGCCGCCGGACTCCATCTTCAACGAGAGCGAGGAGAGCCTGAAAAGCGTGCTGTCAGAGATAAGGCTGAACCTGAAAACAGGCGACTCAAAGCGGCGCAACGTGGTCCCTGAAGCAGAGCAGGTTAACCTGGAGGCAGGAATGGTGAACCGGAACCGACTGGGGAGAAAAACAAGGTTCGCATACCTAGCGGTGGCGGAGCCGTGGCCTAAGGTTTCGGGTTTCGCGAAGGTGGACCTTGTGAGCGGTGAAGTGAAGAAACACTGGTATGGGGAGAGAAGGTTCGGCGGGGAACCGTTCTTCTTGCCGAAAGAGAATAATGAGGATGAAGAGGAAGGGTACATTATGGCGTTCGTGCATGACGAGAGGACGTGGAAATCAGAGCTTCAGATTGTGAACGCTAAGAATCTCAAGCTGGAGGCAACGGTGAAGTTGCCCTCTCGAGTACCTTACGGTTTTCATGGGACTTTTGTGGAAGCTAAGGAATTGGCGAAGCAGGCGCTACATGCCAATGGGGCTACTGTACACCACGTCTAATGCTATTAGTGAAAACGAAATAGGGATAATAAAGTTACCTTTGTAAAGATCATGGATAATGGAGTAAGTAGTGGTGAGGAGAATGTTACCAGAGGGATCATTGGGTAGGGAGTAGGGACACAGATAGGTCCCCGGGTTCTCCTTAGCAAAGATTTTGTGTTTTATGTTTATGGGGATATACCTTTCAGTTTCAGGAATCAGCAGCAGCTTGTAGCTTTGGACTTGTAACTAGATGCAGCTCAGCTGCTTTCTGTTTCTTTTCTTTTCTTTTTTTATGATTGTATATTCATAGCCTTGCCCAACTTGCTTTCTATTTTCTTCTTTCTCTGCTTCCATATCTGGACTCTGCATTACATCAATTCATGCTCTGTTTCCGGTTGCTACTTGAGATTATATGTGCACACCTGCGGAAAATTGAGCAATAGTTTAGTGAAACACTAATCATTTCTATTAATATCTTCATAAAAATACTTGTCTCGCTTCTAATTTTGGCCAATACTAACTCAAATTATAAACAAGGAAAAATACTATCCAAATAATTTCATCCTAATATGCCATGTCTATACAAATTGTTGTTAGTAACTCAAATTTTACTCAGGAGGTAATCTACTTAGCTATATTTAGCAACAAACCCCGCTGCTAGCACCGCCAATAATGCTGGGTGACGTTTTATAATTTAGGAAGAATTTCACATGTTCCAAGGTACTATATTAGAACTAAGATATTCCAGTACAAAATAGGTAAAAGGTTAGTTGTGAAATATTAAAAGTCAAACAGGACCTTGAAGCTTAATGTAAAAAGACCTCCAAATTTAATGAAATATGAAAAACGGTCTCACTAGAATAAAGAAACATTTCTTTCCAATTTTTTTCCCCAAAATCATACACTTCTTTTTTCTCATTTTTTTTTTTAGGACTTCATTTCATTTTTACTTAAGCATATATGAAATTGATGAAGTTTGCTTCACATAATTTTTGGCCATCTTTAAAAATGGCTCACCAGCTTAATATCGAAATTTTCATCCAAAAAAAGGCCCAAAATAATTTTTTTAATGATCTTAATTTGCGTGATAGGTTAGTTATTTGACAAGTGTTTAATTTAATTGGTCGACAAGTATCATGATTGTCGTGAGCATAAAATGTAAATTGCTTTTGAGAAGAAATTTAAAATTTTAAAAAGCATAAAAAGTAATTAGATCATATTTGTCAACTTTAATTTAAAATTTGAACGATTAGATTTTTTAAAAAAATATAAATACTTAAAAGGGATTTTTTCATAAAATTTTTGGATTTCAAATATAAAATTTTTATGAAAGAATTTTATCATTAAAATTGAAAAAAAATTTTATGACGTTGTTTTTGAAAAAATTCGAAGAAAGAGAGCATACTGGAAAGGAAAGACAGTCGTTGATATGAAAGAAGAAAAATACGAGGAGGAGGTAGTGACTCGCCATCATAGCCGAAAAAGATGGGAGAGAAATAATATGTGAACATTAATTTTTTATTGTAACGCAGATAAAAAAAAATTAAAATTGTTACATAGGCCACTGAGATGAAAAATTAATACTATGTGTTCAAAAATACATACTAAAATTTCTTAACAATTAGAATTAACAACAAATACGTAACTAAAACTAATTATATATTATAAGAAACTGATATTAAGAAGGCATATAAAGTGAAATTCAAATGTTAATGTAATCTAAAACATTATTATTTAGTGTTTGGAAAATAATTTTTCAATTTTAATTTTTTTTTAGTTTAAGCTAGGTGTATATCAAAATTAGCCATTAATGTATAATATACATTGAAATATTAAATACACACTAAAAATGAGTTAAATTATACATGTATTTTGTATTTCAATACGTATTATACACTGATGGTTGATTTGGTGACTGATTTTTATATGCAAATAAAATTTTTTAATTTTTTAATTGAAAAAATGGCATTTCTTTTCATTTGGATTTTATATAAGATTTATATAAAAAATAAGACGCGACAAATATATCATTAAAATTTTATATTTTAATGCATAAAATAATATCATTACAAAATTTGAAATAAATATTTTATATCGATTTAATATTGTAGTACTCTGGTTATATCAACTTAAGCCTTCCCTGACATGGCTTGGTAATTAGCTACATACCATCGGCTTTTATCACCCTAAGCTGACTTTGCCAAATATGATTGCTTCCTACCTCCGCAGCAAGTGAGGTCCCATCTATGGTCCATCTACGTGCTTACTACACATGTAGCACTCCAACCAATCACGTCCATTCAAATATTAAACCCATTAAATAAACGGCCATAGTTATTGGAACATCTTAGTTCCAATAAAGTGTTCTGGAACATTTGAAAACTTTTCTATAATTTATATATTTATTAAGTTTTTCAATTAACCAAACAACCATATTATATTATTAGGCTTATGATTAGGACTCTCTATCATAACTATTTTTCTTTTCCAAGTTTTTCAAGTTTATTAAAATATGAGTTTAATTTTGATGTACTGACGGTATAAATAGTTTTACACAGTCATCCAATCAGATTTAAGCATTTATTTGACTTTAGAAATAGTGAGTTTAAAAAGTAATTGCTTTTGATGATGTGGTAATATCTAGTTGGATGTATGTGTAAAATTCTTTTACACTGACGGTACACGGAAATTAAATTCTTAAAATATATAGTACAAAAGATTTTAAATGATTAAGATTAAAATATATTTTTATATGAATAAATACAGTTAAGATTACGGAACTAATATTAGGGGACTAATAGGGAGCCTATCAGTGTAATTAGGAAAATAATAGGTGGTAAAAGAGGAGAGAGAAAAAAAGAAAAAAGCCTATTGACCACTTATTTACTAAAAAAATTATGGGCTCCCTAAACTTTCTCTACACTTAAATATTCAATACCATAATTTAATTACTAAGAAACATTACTTAGACGTCAATTATTTTTTTTTTTCAGTTATGGTATACTGTCATGTTCTTTTCATGTAATCTACTTTAGTCTCCTAAAACAATGACTCCTTATTTTAGGAGTTTAATATATCTCAGCATCAAACCATCAAATTAAACTAGGTTGGTTCAATCGCGTTTACATACCACCAATATAGTCAATCGGTCAATCCTAAGTGTTATGAAAAACTAGTAGTCACTAATTAATAATTATATATTTTATAAGTAAATTGTTATAAATAAATTTGATTATTTTACTATAATAAACTTAATTATTTAATTTTAAAACTATGTGAATTAACATGTAGTAATAGTTAAATTTTATTTTTTTAACGATATAGTATATTTTTATATTTGAATAGACGGTTTAAAACGCATCTAAAGAAAAAAAAATAATTTGTTATCATTTAATTATATTATATTATATTATATTATATTATATTATATATATTAAAAATTATTGACATATATAAAATATATATTAAAAATAAATTAAATAATATATTTCTTTAAATAATAAACATATTTAATATTTAATTTGATGGTTATTTTATTACCTACATAACAATTTTTGATAAAATATAGATACAATTTTAGTCCCAAAACATAATTTATATTCTTTCATGTGTTTGGAAGAGATAATCAGACTTAGAGATTAAGATTAGTGGATTGAGACTGAGAGACTGAGAATGAAATAGATTTGTGTATTGTGTTTAGTTTAAAATTAATTAAAAATAGAGATTGAGAAATAAATATTAAATTAAATTAATAAAATAGATTAATATTAAAAACTTTAATATTAATTGAAAGTATTTAAATAAAAAATATTATTAAAATTTTAATGTAAATTTCAGTCTCTTAATTTTTTTAATGAAAATACTAAAAATATTAAAATTCTAAAAATTAACACTAAAATTTTAATTCTAATTTCTTTACTAAGTCTCAATTATACGGTATTAATTCCAGTATACGTAGTCTGGAATGAGCATTTTTGCGGTCAAAGTCCATTAGGCAGTTGCCCACGTGTTCAGTACGACTTGGTTGCATCAGCAAACGGGGAGATGTCTACGTCACCGCTTTGGATCAGTATCTTCATATCTTGGATTAACAATTGCACTCTAACTTAATAACTAGCTGCGTGCTCACATAAACCTTTATAAAAATATTGTTATATGAAATTGTTGTGTCATATACAAATTGGAAAATAATAAAAAAATTTAAATTTGATAATGTTACATTTTTATAGTTCTTATTTGAAATTATTTATTATGATATGATGTTACAAAAGTTATATTATAAAATAGTTTAAAATAACATATAATAAAAGAAGAACATTATTAATTAGAAAGAATAATATCCATTTTCTAAAAAAGCTCTTAATTTTGATAATCTATACATGAAAATTATTGAAATTATATATTATATATTGATATTATGGTTGAGAAACTATTTATTTAAATATCGTATCCTTATTTTTAAAATAATTATTTATTCATTTGATGAATTTAATTTTGATATAATATTAATGTAAATTCATTTTATATATATAATTACGTGATGATACAGAAAAAGATAACGTATGTGATTATTATTTAAAAGTTAAATATATAAGATTGGATAATTATGTAAAATATTTTTATTATTAGTATATTAAAATCAATCTATTATTATATATCAAATGAGATTGAAGTAAGTGAGCGTGGAGTTAGGGGGGCACTAGTGAGTAGTAAGAAAAATGTAATTGCATTTGCATTTGCATACACTGTGAATTCAATCCGCTTCGTCATTACCCTAAATGCAATCATGCATCCACCTGTAAAATATCCGAATGTTTGGAATCAAATATAATTCAATTAATTAATTGCACCGAAACAATAATAATATTTAATTTGAGGAAACACAAGTAAATAATACATATGAATTGAAGCTATATTAATATATTATTATTATTTTAATTGCTTTATTTAGTAATTTTTTGTTATATCGTTATTGTTTTGACGACTGCATTGGAACGGTTCATCGAGAGCAGATACATTAGCCAATTCAATTTGGCCTCAAAGACTGAAAGAGTAAAAGTTCAAAAAGCAATGAAACAGAACTGATGATGATGATGAACAATCACCGTTGAACCTTGCAATTTGAGAGAATTAAAATTAAAATTATTTTCCTGACGCACCTCCTTAATTTTTGTTTACTTTGAAACACAGTTTTCATATACTTGTGCTTCTCGAAGCTACAAACTAAATAATAACAGGTCCATATATAAGTATATTAATATATCTTTTGTCTCCTTCCTACTTGAATTAGACATAGCATCAAAATACTTGTCAAGATTCCACTCCCAAATTTAGGCGAAATCGTCACCACACAAATAAAGAAGTTGTGTTTCAAAGACATTATTAAAATGTCAGTACAAAATAATAAAAAAAGATCTTGAAATAATAATGTGTCATGTGACAATAATTAGCTAGAGTGCAGGCTGGTGAAGCAATGGAGAAAGAAATGGTAGCAATGTGTTTTAAACACTATTACTAATACTGTTACGTGTATTTTGGTTATAAATGAAATAATAAAGTTATTAATTAAATTGTTCTATTTTGCCGGAGAAGCAATACTGGCCATAACTTTGGAAAAGCTAAGGCGTATTAAGACGGAGAAGTGAAAGTAACATGTGCTATGTGAGAAGACAAAGAGACCCACACACCCACTTGCCTCTATCGTAGGTTTTTGTCAATGAAACCCGTTCTTGGCTTTCTTGAGGTGATGGACCCCGCCAACCAAAAGGTCCATTTTCCATACCTAGCTACCTGTTCTTCTTGTTCTTTTTCTTGACCCTTTTAATTTGCGACCAACTTCATTGGTTACTACTTACTACTGCATCATCTTTTCTCACTTACCACTTCTTTCCACGTCCAATAATCTCAATTCCGTCCCACCATAATTATTCTAAATTTCATCTTACTTAATTATCATTATTATTAATTATACACACAATAATTAATGTCATTTTTAAGAGTGGCTACAGCAATTATTAATGTCATTTTTAAGGGGTAGGTTTAATTCATGACAAAAATAAAGAGAAAGTGTAACTCCATTTAGATATTTTTTCACATTAACTTATCCGCCAAATTAACCTAGTGTAATGCTAATTCATCAAGTACCATAAAGATAAATGAATAACGATCCTTTCAAACAAGTGAATTTCATTTTATTTTTAAGAAAAATTAAACTCCAATAAAACAGTTAAGACACATATAGATCATTATTCATTCCGTTAGTGTGATTTTATTTAGATAGCAAGATACATAAGGACATGTCTTTTTATTAGTTTAAATTTTGTGATATGATATTTGAGTTTTTTTTAATCAGCTTTAAAGTTTGATTTTCGTTCAATAAAAAAATTATAAAACTTAGTATAGGAATATATATAATTATTTATTTTTTATGATCGATATATACGTATTTAAATGTATATGTAAAATATTTTTATATTATAATGTATAAAAATTAAATTCATATAGTTATTCATGTGTTTTTACTTTTTATTATTAGTTTAACTTTTGGAA
>JASCZI010181285.1:140838-170345 GCA_036250425.1 Stylosanthes scabra | reverse complement strand
TATATATATATATATATATATATATATATATATATATATGAGAAAATATTATACATATTATTTTAAGCTCTTATAATATTTAATAAAAATAAGGATAATACTTTTTAGAAAAAAATAAATATGTAAAATTATATGAAAAATTATCACTAAATGATTTTTATTCTTATTTTGATTTCTTTTAATCAAAGATAAGAATTTTATTAATAAATAACATAATTGCCTAATTTAAAATAGGCCAATAATATAAAAAAAAATATGAAATTTTTTTACAAAATAACTGCGAAAAAAGAAAGAAATTGAAATAAAAGAATATCATTTCTATTAACTCTTAATTATAAATGTAAATATGCTATAAATTATTTATTTTGAAAAGGGGTCAAAATTTAGGAGATGCTAAATAACAATAAATATAATTTCTTTATAAATTTTTTATAACTTTAGGAGTATAAACGTGAGCACGGATGGAGTAGGAGAGGGTTTTCCGCTCATGGATTTCCATTTCCATCCCTAATTAGGGTTGATTCGCATGAGATTGAATTTTAGTGAAAAATTAACATGCAAATATAATTTTTTTTATGGAATGAATTAGACATCAATCTTAATTTTAGATATTATATCACCAACACACTCATATTACACACTCACACATCCAATATACTTGGGGTTTTTTTTTTTAATGGATTGAATAATAGCCCAATCATAGACTTTACATTACAAACATACTGTGAGCTGATCCTCTTCTGTGGCAATTAAAATTGATGCTCTTCCGTATTTAATCTCAACCCTCAATTAATTTCAATGGTTATAATTATATTTATTTTTACTATACCGTTTAGATAAAGTCCCAACTCCCAAGTCTCTTTCAATTGTTCTGCTAACTCTCTCTTCTAGCCATTAATGTTGATGGCGCCATGACCATTTTCAATCTCGTTTTTCTAATCAGTTTTTTTTTCTGGCCAGTGAAGTTGATTTTAATGATGCTGGTATGTTTTTGACCTTGTTCTTTTGCTCGACCTTCCTTTTTCTTCACACAATTCCATCTCTTCGAGCCCCAATTCACACAACTTCCCGTCTATTATTACTTCTAAGCTTAGACAATAAACCTGGTCATCTCCCCATCTATTCAAATTCAATGCACCAAAGCTATCGAAATTGATGAACGAGACTAAATCTATTTGGCGGATCGAAACTGACAACTTGTACCTTAGAGAAAATGTTGTGAGCAAAATGAGATGAATGCCAATGATGAATATAAATTGTTTGGCATTAAGCTCTTGTTGCTAACTAAAAATAACTTAAATTTTAGTAATATTTTAAAATGGAGAAATATTGACAAATAAAAATCAAATTAGAGAAATTGGTTATTATTATTATTATTTTGATATGAAGAATCTGATTATGAACAAAGGCTTTTGAAATGGCTAATGATAGAAATGTATACTTTAATTTAAAGATTTATCAATTACGAGAATGTGACAGGAGATTGTTATTCGAGTAGTATTTGAGCCATGAAAGTATCTCAAAGATGAAAATATAGAGATACCAAGAAGAAGACAAGTTTAATTTAGAAGAATTGAAGATTGAAGAAGAGATGAAATTGAATTAAGTAAAACGATGTTTTAAAAATAAATATAATTATCACGAGTTAAATATCAATTTGGCCCCTGAAATTTGGGATTTTGATTAATTTGGTCATCGAAATTCGATTCGCATCAAATTAACCCCTTTTTTTATAACTGTGACTCTTGTTGGCCCTTCCATCAACTTTTGTAACAAAAAAAAGGCTAACCTGGCCGTTAAGTTGGCCAAGCTGGACTATGACTAGTGAGAGAGCTATTCTTCTTCTTCACTTCTTTTTCTTTCTGCTAAGAGTGCTACTGAGAGGGATGAAATCAGTTGCCGTAGTGACGTGCGTCGACATTCAATGTGTGGAGGTTCTCTGGAAGATCAATTGGAATCATCAAGGCATAGCCATTGCCTTGTGGAGGTGAGTAACACTGTAACAGAAACAAAACCCTTAAGTGTGAATACGCTTTTATTTTTCATTTGGTTAATAAAATTTATTTTATTCATTTTTCTACACATTTTATGGTTAGGGTTCATAAAAAATTGTTTGTGATAGAGAAATTATCGAACATTCCTTCTAACAAAGTGTTTATCTAATCTTCTGTCATTGCTTATCATGATTAGGAACTAATAAATGACTGACATGACAAAGAAGGAAGAGTCAGCTAGTCCTAATTGGGGTGCTTCACTTTTTAGGCATATCACAGAAGAAATGGCCAAGCTTGTTGTGCTGCTGTTAATTCCCAATGTTTAAAAATAATAGTGGTGAAAGCTAATTTGTTGGTTATCAAAAATGAGAAGTGCACTTGGTTATCAAAATCAATCCCGTAAAGAACCCAACATTGAGCCTTAGGTTGCGACTTTTGGTATCTGTGATTGAATTATTATATTTTTTATTCTCATTGTTAATGCTATTTGTTCTAGTGTTTATGTATTACCATTTCAGTTTCACTTTTATGATCATCAGAATTTTCATTTGTAATTTTCATTGCTACTGCTATTTGTTCTAGTGTTTATTCTCATTGTTTATGCTATTTTTTAGACAAAAAAAAATACAAACACAATTTCAAAATAGTTCCCCTTCGTTACCCTAAAAAATGAAATTTCAATAGTAATTTATATAGGTTTTGTGCATTCTGAGTAGCTCTACTATTCCCTAAGACCTCATTCAAAAGGGTCTGGTGTTCATGATTAATCTTCAGGGCATGGCTTTGCCGACTTAGTGATCATGAACATGCTAATCAAAAGGATCAAAGCTGAAAACATGGTATTGTCTGATGGGTGTCTTTCATAATTTTTTAAGTATATAGAGTGTTTTCCTGTTCATGAATGTCTGATGCATAGAAATTGAGAGAATCCGTTCCATGAGTGAGTTGAATAAAATTATTTTTGGACATCGATTTTTGCTATGCATACTTGCTTAATGTTAGTTTTGGCACCATTTTGAGTTTTTAGTTTAAATGTTTATATAAGTTGTTAAACATTGATAACAAGTTATCTAATTATATATTGCAGGAACATATTAAACAATGGGATCTGTCATTTGTGTTCAGATTTTTTTTTTTTTTACAATCATTTGTGTTCAGGTTATAGGTATGTGAAGCAATCTTATTTTAACAAAATAATGGTATTATTCATGTAATGTAATTGGACTAAAGTCTAGCTGTTTTTTGCTTTTCCAAATGTGTAAGGGAGAGGTCTAAGACCCAGTGATTAAGGAAGGGGTAAAAGAAGAAATATCATAACACAGGAAAGAGAATGCATTTCCTTATTTATTTATTTGTACATTTTACTTGTTACTATGTTCATGATATTTGATATTCTTTCTTTTTCCTCCCTTCAACTTTATAGGGGCAGACAATTCAATGCTTTATGGGTGTTGTGTCTTAGTTGAAGAACTAGTGTAAAAGTCCTCGAAAAGCAACCAGATCTTTGGCTGTCATTAGTGTTCACTTGGATCTTTTGCATCAATTTTATTGTGCAACAATTTTGGAAAGAAGACAACAATGAAATTTGGGATTTAGGGTTCGAACGATGAATCTTTGTAAGCATGGAGGGACTAAATTGAGCTCATGATCAAATTTGTCACATCATTTAACTGCTACAGATCCTATAAGGCAACTGTCAGAACATGTGGCATCCAATGTGGCTAACTTAACAGCCATATCAGCCATTTTTTGACGGAAGGGCCAATGAGATTCACCACTTTAAAAGTGGGGGCTAATTTAATGTGATTCAAATTTCGGGGGCCAATTTGATAGAAACTCCAAATTTTAGGGATCAATCTGATATTTAACTCAAACACAGGTCTTTGGGCTTTTGAGGCACGCCTCTTATCCGCTTGACCACAAGATAATCAGCAACATAAATTTTTTTTTTGGACATATCAGCAACATAGTTGAGTTTAAAACTTTAAATCCTATTTTTCTTTTTGATTATTGAATCCTATCCTAACATATTCATTGACACGCTACGGTGTTATAGTTTGGAAGAATTAGACTAGAGTAAGCACCAAGTCCAACATAAATCGACAAAAATGGCCCAAATATTTAAGTTACTTTTTGTTTATTTTGGACCTAAATAGTTCATTGTTTGTTCAACTACCTAAATGAAAATTAACCAGACCCGCAGTCGTTGGCTTGGCCAAGTGGTGTGGGGGACACCACTAAGAAGCTGCACTATCAGTCTCAGATGGAGAGGAATCGATTTCCACTCATGTGCTTCAAGGAGAAATTTGTGTAGGTGTGTGTTGTGTCGACCATGTAGGTCACATATGTCCAAAAAAAAAAAATTAACCAAATCCACAAATAAATAGTTTTACAAGAAACAGTAAGAAAGAAAAATGTTTGGCAACCAGATGGATGGATGTTGCCCAAAAATAACACTAGTCTGGACCGAAGAAAAGAAAAGTAATGAAGAAAAGACCTGGTTGTAGTAGTCTTGTAGAACAAGTTAACAACTCCGCTTATTTACTAATGATCTCTCTGTTGCTTATTTTCAAAAACTATTTTTCTCTAAACATTATATCAGATGAGATAGGGCATGTAATTTCTTTTGTCATGAATTGGACAACCTACATCCTAGATATTACAATCCATGCACCACTCACCCAAACAATCTGGATTTTAAATTCCTCCATGAAAAATAGAACTCGACACAACTCCTTTTGAAGCCAACAACATAATCTATTGGACTAACCCTCCGCTGCAGAGTATGTAATTCTAATTTCAACAATCATTTTATGAAAATAGTTTTATTCGGCGAGGATTCTAAATTCGCATTCTTTGTACTTTGAAGCCGACCTCTGCATATCATTTAGTCATTTACCTAGGAAAAAACTAGTTTTGTTATAGTACTAGTAATTTGTAGTTCATGTAAGCATCAATCATTCTAAGGATGAGTCTCAGCCCAAAGATTGGTTGTCTTTTAGATAGTGTTTGTTTTTAGAGACTGAAATTAAGATTGAGAGAGTGAAATTCAATATTGTGTTTGGTTGGCAGAGACTAGAACTAAAATTTTAGTCTCAATTTCCAAAATTTCAATATTTTCAGTACCTCCGGATAGTAGGGACTGGGGGACTGGGGACACAGACTAGAACTTTAAAAACTTTTTTTTTACTCAAATACCCTCATTTAACATTAAAATTTCCATTACTGATCTTTGTTATTCCTCCATCAACTTAATTTACCTTCATCTCTCAGTCTCTGTCTCCTAATAAATTTTAAACCAAACACAATAATAAAATTAACTCAATCTCAGTCTCTCAATCTCAATTTTTCAGTCTTAGTCTTCCGTCTCTCCAACACTAAGTTTTAGTCCACGTTTGCCTTTTTTTGCTTCACCATTCATACCTTGTGTAGAATTTTGATGAACATTTGTTTATATGAGACAAGGGAACAAGTTGATGAGGATTCATCATCTTTCATTGGCCATTCTACTCTGATATTTTTTATGTGGTAATCAAATTGAGTGGTTTTTGACTTTTTGCACTTAAAGATATTTTGCTCAATGGCCAACTGTTATTGATTGGTGTCCTACTACCAGTTGGCAATAAAAATTATTTCGCAGTACAGACATAAGTAGTTATAATTCGTATATTTTTATTTTTTATTTATTAATTACTATTTAAATAATTATATAATACATATATATATATATATATATATATATATATATAATTACGAATGTTATATAAATAAAATTATAAATATTAAATTAAATAAAAATAATTTAGATTATAACTACTTATTACCATTATTATCTAGTATTTACTAAGATGAGGTGATCTCACAACTTGAGATAATAACGGAATATGATTCCAATTCGATTTTTTCTTTTATAATATAAGTAAAAAGTACAATGAATTATATATAGATTTCTATTTTTATTATATATAGATGAGATATATGGTAGCTTACCCTATGAAAACATAAGAAAATCGAATATTTACTAACAAATGCACTTGTTCTAGCATGATGATTAATCTCCTTCTTCTTGTGTAACTCATCCAGGTTTGGTTTTGTCCGAAACATATTATTTAATTATCGGCTAGTTTATAAGTATGTTACAATGAATTTTTTTTTGTTGTACCTCGAATTCAAAACTTCTTACAACAGAAGAGGATAAGGCCTAGACTTTAGTACCACCTATGTTCTTAATTAGTATTGCTTAAGTTTTACTTAAATTACTATTAATTTGTCTAGCACTTATCACAATAGTTCAACTTTATCAAGCATGCACTAACCAAATAAAATATGTATCATCTTTCTCATCCAGTCATCTCTGGACTCCTCTTGCTGCTACATTTGGCATTTAGACAACCTTAAAAATCTTTTGATCTCATCATGGACCATTATTGACCCTCATCAGCAACAATACCAACCAACGTGTTATGATTAATAACCATATCAAACATTATTTAGATACGCTGAAGCTAGTTTTTGGTCTAGCTAGGAACCTTTCTTTTCTTTCTTTCTTTTCCATCCCAAATTTTTTTTTTAATAGTGGGTTTGAAAGTTCTCGAATATATTGAGGGAGGGACAAGTACCACAATACAAATACAACAAAATCAATGGCACTAAGGATTTCGTTCGTATATATCTTTATTTTGTAATAATATATATGTAGGTGTAACGTGGTTGTTGAATGATGGGAATGTTTCTATTGCTTAAATATATTATCTAGGTCCACCAAAAACAACAACGTGTAGTCATGAATATTAATATTAATATATGGTATATCAGCATTCTAAATTGATATGTACGGAGAAAAACCATGGTGTATTTGAGGAATTGAAGTTGATTTGTCAATGGAAAGTTTGTAGGAATATGCTTTTCTGAGTTGTATTAATGAATTGTACAATTAGAGGGCGGTGCCGATTTAGAATATAAGGACGAAATAATTTCAAAAGGACAAGAGAATAAGAGATGGGAGGGGGAATGTTAAGGAATTAAGTTAGATTAATTATAAATAAATATGATAATAATTAATAAGTAACCTCAACTTTGGTCGACCATAGTTTGTCCATTTAATAATTGTTAAATCTCTTATGTATGTATGCACTAACTTAACGATGAACCATAAATTCTTAAGACAAAATTTAAATTCACAACGGATAATTAGTTATTAGTATTGTTAGATGAACTCATAGTATGAAGAGAAATGAAAGTGTGTTTCAGTAAATAGTGTTTACAATATATATACAAGCACACTATGCTGTAACTGTAACCGTCTTATAACAGAATTCAGAAAACTAACTAAACTACTTAACACTCTAGTTAACTTGGTAAGTTACATTACAAGATTAGTGATTAATTTAACTCAGTGGTTAAAGTAACTAACTATTACTAATTATAGTTGATATCCCCTTAAGTTGGAGCATACAAGTTGTATGTTCCTAACTTGGCTATAAGGAACCGAAATTGTGGAGTAGGGAGAGCCTTAGTGGGAACCTTGTCTCTAACAAAGTGACAATCTATCTCAATGTGTTTTGATTGCTCATGAAGTGTTGGATTTGATGCCATGTGTGTAGCAAATAAATTGTCAATGAAGGCACCTCAATTTCCATGAACCAAAAAAGTGCTATAATGAAAATTATCTCACATGTAGCATTAGCCAATGCCTTGTACTCGGCTTTAGTGGAGCTTCGAGAAACAACGTCTTGTTTCTTATTCTTCCAAGAGACAAACGAGTATCCTAAGAAGGTACAATAACCTGTGGTGGATCGACGGGTATCAAGACAACTCCCCTAATCTGCACCAGCATACGTTGAAATATTATGTTTTGAAATTGAGGGGAAAAGAACACCCTGACTCAAAGCCCCCTTCAAATATCGTAGAATATGATGAGCCGCATTTAAGTGAGGTTAGTGAGGGTCTGATATGTACTGTGATAGCTTCACAACAACAAAAGTGATGTTGGAGCGTGAGATAGTTAAGTACATAAGCTTGTCAATTAATCTGCTATAACTAGAAGGATCAGAAATAGGGTCTCCATCAGTTGCACGAAATTTAAGATTAGCTTCCATTTGTGTATTTGCTGGTTTACACCCCAAATAACCTGCTTCCTCAAGTAATGAAAGGGTATATTTCCTTCGTGTCAAAGAAATGCCCTTCTTAGACTTAGCCAGCTCTAAGCCAAAGCAAAATTTCACATCACCCAAATCTTTAACTTGAAATAACCTGGAGTTGGCCTTTGATCCGCTATCAACCATCTTTTGTTTCAAGCCATCAATGATAATATCATTAACGTAGACAATGAGAAAGGTTAAGGAATCACCTTCATCTATAGAAAAAAAGGAATAATCCTCTTGCATTGTCTGAACCCATGTTGAACCAGAGTTGAGCAAAATTTACTAAACCATTATCGTGAGGCATGTCGTAAGCCATAAAGTGATCTTATCAATTTGCAAACAAGACCTTGTACACCCAACAACATCCAATAGGATACTCCAAGGTTCTATCAGCTCTCAACTTAGCTTTGTACACCCAACGACAGCCAATGGTGTGTTTATCCTTTGGCAAAATCATCAATTGCCAAGTGTGATTAGACTCCAAAGCATCAAGTTCTTCCTTTATGGCCTGCCTTCACTCAGGGCACCTGACTGCTTGATGATAATATTGAAGTTTAGGGATAATGTCAACTTTAGCTACCAATTGATGATAAGCATGATTAAGTTTATGACTGTCGAGGTAATTGTTGATAGGATATGGTGTGGTGTGACAAATGTAATCTTAGAAATAAGGAAGAGGATGAGAAATCCTAAAAGACTTTCGAAGTGGGGGTGGAGCTGGTGGTAAGACAGAATCATGTGAAGTATCAGTGGGTGAAACATGTTTTGGAGAAGGATGAAGAAGGGCAAGATATGCAGCTAATGAATGAAGCACAAAATCACTAAAAATGGGTAAATTAGATTATGGAGGAGAGGCAGCAAAGGGAAAAATTGTCTCATGAAAAATCACATCTCTAGAGATAAAGAATTGCTTAGTCTTTAGATTATATAGACTATATCCCTTGTAACCAATAGGATATCCATCACAACTGTATGGTCTGCATGAGGACATAATTTGATCCTGGAAGCTCAGATAGTTACAACATAAGCAAGGTAGCCAAACACTCTAAACAACTCATACTTTGGAGGTTTGCCAAACAAACACCCAAATGGAGACTTGTTCTTCAACAGTAAACTCAAAGTTCTATTTATAAAAAAGCAGTTGTTGTTACACACTTACCCCCAAAAAGCAATTGGAGCCTTTAATTGAAACAACAAAGCCCTGGCTACATTGAGTAAGTTGAGGACAGTAAGGGCAAGAGAACTGATACAATGTCCCATTCTGCTGTAAGAAATCTATAAGTGCCAACTCCTTATCATTATCAGACCATATGCACTTAATCTTTGTGTGAAATTGCATTTCAATGAGTGTGTAAAAATACTTCAAGCAAGTGGTTGCATCGGACTTGTTAGCAATCAAATAAATTCAACAAAAATGACTTGCATCATCAGCAATAGTGAGAAATAAACGATTGCCATTATAAGTTGGGACATGGTAAGGTCCCCAATCATCACAATGTACAAGGTTAGTGGACTATTACACATATTATTCAGTGACTCAAAAGAGAGTTTCTTAAACTTGGCTAAAGGAAAAATTTCACAATTTGTACAATCTGTCTTATTTTGTAAATTCAAAATGCCATCTAATCTACTAAGAACTTTAGATGGAACATGACCCAAATTAGATGAACACAAATTTATTGAGTATAAAACAAATTTAGAAATCTGTATGTGCTTTGAATCAGCCTGCAAGATGTAAAGGCCTTGGAACAAATTTACACATCTCAATCATTTTCAACGTGTGTGTCCTAAATAGTGAAGAAATGAGAACCAATAGTAACAGTAAGAGTAGTATTTAGAAGGAAAGGAAAAATAGAAAGAATGTTTACTTTGAAATCTGAAACATACAAGACAATATGAAGAGTAAGACGTGTATTGATTAGAATAGAACCAATACAATTGACATGAAAGACTTCCCCAGTAGGCAATGAAACGAAAAACTTCTTAGAGGTATGTATTGTAGAGAAAAAAGATAAGTCACAAGCTATATGAATGGTGGCTCCACTATCTAAAATCCAAGAATCTTTGGAAATATATGACCTTGTAATTGAGGTCTTGAGAACAATACCAGCTGGTGTAGCAATATCTATGGATTCGGTAGATTGATGCTCTTGCAACTTGTTATTGTTGAGGAGGCTCAGAAGTTGTTGAATTTGATTATTGGTCAAGTTCATAGATGAAGATAAGGAAGGAGACTCAAATTCCCTCTCAAGCATGGGTGCAAAAATGTGACTCACAGAAGGTTTAGTCCCATGCTAGTTACCATAGTTAGCTGGATAACCATGAATTTTGTAACATTTGTCAATGGAGTGGTTGTAAATCTCAAAATGAGAGAAAAAGGGCGATCCTTTTTGGAGTTTCCACGACCACGACCACGACCCTGACCCTGGTCCGGAAGAGGAGATGGTGGATTCTTGGCAAAGAAACCCACTTGACTCTGTACAAAAGAAGCTCCCAAAACGTGATGTGTCACTTCTTGAGAATGTAGGGATAACACCTTATCAATTGCCGAATAAGGTTCCGTGAGCAATATTTGGCCACAGATTTGAGCGTAAGACTCATCCAATTCCATGAGGAAACAGTGAACATAGTCGGCCGAAAAGAGTTGAGTTCCTCCCATAAAACCTTGATTTTGGTGAAATACTGAGACACAGTCATGGTGCCTTGACGAAGATTCATCAATTCCCGCTTCAATTCAAACACACGAGGTCTATTTAAAAGTTGAAATCGTTTCTTTAGGTCATTCAAGAATTCAAAAGCATAATTGATGTAAACAAGAGAGATGGCAATCTCCTTGGAAACGAAATTCAGAATCCGGGTAATCACAACATCATTTACGCACTACCAGTTCTCGAATTTCTCTGGTTTAGTAAAAGGATCAGGTTGAGAAACAAAACCTGTGAAGAAACCAAGTTTTGCTCAGCATTTAGCGCCTTTTGCAAGGCACGACTCCAGGAGTGATAGTTGTCCTCCGCAAGAGGCTGAGACACCAGAACCAAGCCAGGTTGATCGACTAGTAAGCAGGTATGGATCAATCCCCATGATATGATGAAAAGGCAGAAAAAACTATAGAAGTCGGAGTCACTGATGGATCCATGAATCTTCTGAGAAAAATGAGGGAAAATCTTCTTTCGGCGGCTTCATGATCGGAAAAGTCACTCGCAAAAAGAAAGGCAAAGCAAATGAGCAAATCTCATTAACACTGTCGAAGAGCCAAAGAAAGAAAAGAAGAACGAAGAAGAGAAGAATGAGGCGAAAAAGAGAGGAAAAGAGGTTCGTGGAAGGTTCAAGAAGATGCAAAAAAAAAAATTCATCTGATAGCATGTTAGATAAACTCATAGTATGAGAGAAATGAAAGTTTGTTTTAGTAAATAGTATTTACAAGCAACTATAACTGCCTGTAACTATAACTATATCTGCCTGTAACTGCCTTATAATAGAATTCAGAAAACTAACTAAGCTACTTAACACTCTAGTTAACTTGGTAAGTTACATTACAAGACTAATGATTAATTTAACTAATGATTACAGCAACTAACTATTACTAAGTATAAATGATAAGTATGTCAGAATAAATGATACTGTGAAAAAAATGATAAATAAAAAATTTAAAACATAAAATTAGTTCATTATACAAAACGTTAAAAATGAAAATCATAATTTATCTATGCAAGAAAAAGAAAACTAAAAATATATACTTTTAATTAAGATTTTATAGTCGATCCTCCTAAAAAAGGAATGCTCCTCTTGAGTAATTTCCCCTTTCCTTAACAGAGTATAGATTCCCGTATGTTGTGATTCAAGGTACCCATTACTAGCATGAGTAAGGATGACAATTTTGATTCCAACGGGATAGGTTTTTTAATAGTTGATTGAGTTGTGGGATAAGTATTTATTTTTATTTGGACATGGGAAGAAGTATGATAACTCATTATCCGTCCTAAATACATAATCTTATTTATTAGTAATATGTAGTACAATAATTTTAGAGGTATATTTATTTTTTTATTTTAGTTCAACTAAATCATTTATTCTATGTCAAATAAAAATTATTTCGGTGACAAATAAAAATTTATTTCGATGTTATTTTTTTATTATTTAACATCAAAATATTCTTCTATTTAGCATAGAAATAAAAAACTTAGTTGAATTTGATTCCTAAAATAGATATACTCATTTCGTATATAATATAAGAAGTGTTTTAGGTATAACCGAAAATTCCGGTATTTTTGCGCTTTTAGCCATTGATCTTTATGATATATATATTTTATAATTAAATTCAATTAAAATCAACGACTAAAAATACATGAATACCTAATTCCCGATTATACCTAAAACGCTTCCTATCGTGTATGTAATCTTTAGCATCCGAACATATTTGTAGATATTCACACCTCGCGTTACGTTGTTCATCAATTAAAGTATATCTCATCTATTTAGAAGAGACTGAACTCAACCTAGATTGGATGAGTTATACGACAGAGAGATTAACCCCACAATAACAGTTGAGTTGTTTGTTCTGTCTGTTTTACACCAAGGATCTTACAAAACAATGAGTTGAGTCTTTTACAGTTTACTTTTTGTTTTCTTGATTGCTCTTGTGTTCTTTTTCTAGTCGTGTTGAGCTCCTTTTGTTTAAAATAAAAAAAAGGGTTGGTCAGGACATCCGAGACAGTTTTCATAGAAGATTGTGGCCAGGTAGCAGAAAATGAATTCATCGTCCATGGTTTGTCATGGCAAGTTTTAAACCAATATTAATATTCAACGTAAATTAATAATTGAAAATACTACTACATGTTGCAAGTGGAATCACTCTCATTGTGTGTTGAGCTAAGATAGACATAGACCAGATAACTTAGAAGAGAAATAAGAAAGAAGTGTACCAAAATAGTTAAACCAGCTCTGCTTTATTATTTGGCCTTATAAATATATATGATAGAAACACAGGATAAAACCAAAGAATGCGGCTAAATCCATCTAAAAAGTGTATACAAATAGAGTAAATTAATTAAATTACAACATCAAAATCTGAAATGTGAAACAATGATGAATGAATCAGTCCCATTCTTCATCACTGATTTGATCATCAGTGTCATCTCTGGGGGGCCTAACAACCAAAACAACAGTTCCCAAACTGTCGTTGACACCACTCTCCTTCAATGCAGAACCCCTCTGAACCATCAAACCATCATGACCATCAACCTTAGCCAAATACAACCCATCATCCGCAACCACCTCCGTGCTGCCCCTATCAGCCACCACCAAAATAGCCTCCTCCTTATAATACTTATTCACCTTCCACGGCAGAACCCTCGCATCCGCAAAAGAAACCACTACTCCTCCTCTCCCAACCGTAGCCACCGGCTCCCACCGTGGCAAAACCACCCACCTCCCCCACGCTTTCTCCGCCGCCACCACCCCGAACTCACCCTCGCTCCTAATCTCAAATGGTGCCTCCTTAACCTCCTTTTCTCCATTCTCCGCCTTGCATACCGGCAACACAATCACCGACGTAGCCTCCGCCACCTCGCCGTACTTCAACCTCACCACCGGCACAAGCACACCTCTTCCGACCGCGTCTCCCTCCTCTTCCTTGCCGTCTCCCTTCCCCTGCATCTCCTCCAGAACCGTGTTCTTTGCGTTCTCCGTGATGGCAACCTTCAGCGCCTGTTCCAACGCAGAGGTTCTCGCATCGGAAGGGTTCTTGTGCTCCCTGCTCTGCCGGTAATACATGAAAGAGAGACAATCTCCGGGGAGAGTGTAATCGAAGCTCTCCCAACCTTTCTCCCCTCTTCTCTTAGGGAAATCTTTCATGGCGCGAGCCAGAGTCTGAGCGTCCTTTCCGTCGAACTTATTATCGACTATGTAGCGGGCGGCGGCGGAGCGCTGGGAGGCGCTGAGGAGGCGGATCTCGTAGAGAATCTCTGCGCCGCTGGTATCGAAGGCGTCGAGGACGTCGGGATCGGTATTTGACTGCTGGAGTGACTCGAGGATCTGAGCGCCGACGACGAGGCGGTTCTGCTCGACGCCGGAGATGCCGGTGAGCTCTTCAATGGTGGGAGGGGTAAAGCCTTCGTGGATTAGGGAGGAGATGAGGGGGGCGTACTGGTGCCATGCTCCGAGACGATTGGCGAGGACTTCGATGCGGCCGGCGGTGTCGAGGGTTTTGTACTGCGAAGGGAGCGGTGAAGGCGGTGGTCGGAAGGGCTGGTAGACCTGTTTCTGTTCGGGTTTCGTTTTGGGAATGTATGGCGATGGGTTGAGTGAGGCCGAAATTGAAAACGAATGCGGTTTGTTGTGTTTGAGAGATTGGTTGTGGTTGTGGTTGTTGCCGTGGCGGTTATCGATGCCGGAGAAGTAGAGAGTCTTCACCACACTGCTCACTGACAGTGCCATCATCCTTTCTAGTTTCTAGCTTCTTTGCTTGCTTGCTTTCTTTCTGCCTTATCCGCCCAATCTAGATTTTTTCCTCTTGATTTGCGCGCACACTGTACTTTTTATACCGCTGGCGAACGACGCCGTTTCAACATAGTCCAAGTTCCAATTTTCAACCTATCGAATGATTTATAATTTTCTGTAATTATTTTAAAAAATGACAATGAGAAATAGATAATTTATATTTTATAAGAAGAGATATTATCTTAGATAGACCAAAAACAGCTTTCAAATTTATATGAATAAATGAAATTATATTTTGTCATAAAAAGTGGTAATTTAAAGGGAAAAAAAAGAAAAACATAAAAATAACACGAAGAAAGATTAGTTATGAGTTACATTTGTATAAAAATAAATAAATTTATGAATAGTATTCGTACAAAGTAAAATAAAAAAATATTGGTTACAAATATTTTGATAAACATAGTTAACTAACAAAATTAAAAGTGGCAAACGATGTGTAATGATCAGCCTCTCCAATATAAAATAAGTGATCATTTAGTCAAATATATAACAAATAAATTAACTGATCATTCAATTTAAAATAAGTGAACATCCGAACATATAGATTCGACTATCTAAAATAATTTTTGTCTATATTTAAATAAAGTTAACATACACGCGCGAAAAAAGAAAACAAATTGCATTAATGTTTAAGAGAATCACAATAATTGAAGAGAGAGAGCGACATAGAAATTTTCCATAATGACGATTGATGAGAAAGTCACTGGGCAAAAAAATAGTGAGAGAGTTGAAGAAACAGTAATGTGAGAAGAAGAGAGAGATGATCCGCTTAGTTGTTCAAGGGTGGTGGAAGAGAGTGGTTAACGATGGTGAAAGCAAAATAGATTTCCGATAGTGATTGTGGATGAATGTGTCATGGACGGTTGTGGAAGAGAGAATGAGAAAGTTGGCGGAATGGTGGTATGAGAAGAAGAGAGAATTATTAGTTTAGTTGGTTAGCGGTGGTGGAAGAAAGAAAAAAAGTTGATGGAAGGGTGGTGCCAGTGGATGAAAGCGTTGTTGGTATGAGAGAGGGAGAGAATTGATAGTGGGGTTTGAGACTTTTTAGGAAGAAGATGATAATCGTATTATGAATTTTACTTTTATAACAATTATTTTTTTTAGTAACACTCAATTCGGTCCCTGATTATTTTTAATTTGGACAAGCATACCCCGAATGATTCGAAAACCTCAATCTAGCTCTCAACCATTTAAAATTTTGGACAAATAGGCCCTTAAAATTGATTTATCAACCCTAAATCCTAAACCCAAATTGAAAATAGTCATGGGCCGGATTGGGTGTTTGATCCTTTTTTTTTAATCAAAGATAATTGTATTTCATTTCATTAGAGTAATAAAATGAATATATGAGAGGATGAATTCAACTTGGACAACCAAAATGAAACAAAAAATAATAGAAACTTCACGCAATCAAAACAAAACATCATATTGTAAATGACTAAAAAAGAGAGAAAAACATAAATGAAAAAGAAAGTTAAGGAGGATGATGTTAATGGTATTCTTGGATCAAGTTCATAGCCGAAGTAAGAACCAGATTTGGAGTACCAGCAAACGCCTTCAAAAATTCGAAGATTGAGATGGTTCCAGAGCTTCCAGAGAATCATAGCAACCACGTCTTCTGATCTCAGAGGCATAAAAAAATTTGATTGTTTCTTCCTTCTCTGCATTATGATTAATATTTTTCACATAGTAGTTGACAAATCAACTATGGTAGTTGAATTGTATAAAACGATCAATAATCGCACATAAAAAGAATAAGAAAATAAGGATTTCTTTTCAAAACCCTAACACATCATATTAAAATTCAAAATGACACATTAAAATCTAGCAGAGCACAAAACCCTAACTCCTTACAACAATTAGGTTGGATTGTGTTAGTTTATTTTGGGCGAAAATGGAAGGCTGATTTTTTTTTGTTGGCTAAAATTAGTCAAAATGTTGTTGGTAACATATCATGATTGAATACAATATGTATGAGGATGTGGCATTTGAGGTAAATATAGAGATAAATAATTAAGAAAAAGGATAAAAATGTGAGATTTTATAAGATTTTTTTTTCCAAATTTGAACATTAAATACTATAGATATTGGGGTAAAATTTCATGAGTATGAGATTAGTATTTTTTAAACTTGATTATTGATTATCATAATTTTTATAGACATACTATATAATCTTAATTCTAGCTTGGAGACAACCATTGACGAAGAACACATGTTTTACTGCAAAATTCCACTAGTAGTTATTCCATATCACTTTTTTTTTTTTTGTCTTTTTAATACTAGAAGATGATGATGAGAAAAAGAGTTAAATGCTCAAATGTTATTATTTTCAAGTAAAGTTGATGGTCGAGATTTAATGGATCATTTAATATAATATTTCTTAATTATAAACTTTATGTGAAGTCGATTGTATGTCTGCATCTAAATTTTCACCATAAAAGATTATAAAAAGAAACACACACAAACATTCACGAAGTAAAAGAAAAAAAAGGATGGAAAAATATAAAAGTTTTGTATTTCTATAAAAAGATTTATAACTTTTTGAGAATTTTTCAAAATTTTTTATTTTTATCCTAATAAATTTGTGTGTTTTATTTTACATCTTTTTCTAATATTTCTATTAATTAAAAAAGACAAATGGTTTAAAAAAATAATAAATCTAGCTAATCAATTGGTTTTCTTAAACAAAGTGGTTAGCCAAGCAAACTTGTACACACGTCTTCTTCCCTCTTATTATAACATCTTTCTTGTTTTTAGACGTGCCAAATTCACAAATCTATCTTTATCCGTTTTTCTTCTTCTTAGCTCGATTGGTTCTTCATTATCTTCATTTTCGTTCTTGATTTCATGATTCGTGATTGTTGATTTTGTCTTCTGCGTGATTCTTCAACGTTCTTCTTCTGCATTCTTCTTCGGCGTTGTGATTCGTCAAGTAAGTGCATTTTTGTGTTCTGCAACGTTGTTACATCTCATCTTCATTTTCGTTTTCTTATTCTATTGTTAGATTTCGTTGTCGTTTTCTTCTTCGTTTTCTATTGTTAGATTTCATCTCTGTGTTTTGTGTTTTATTTCTGTGAAATATTGCTTTCTATTTATATGAAATATGACTTTCTATTTTTGTGCATTATTGCTTTATACTTCTGTGCAGTTTTTGAGTTTTACAAGAAGAAGAAGAAGAAGAAGAAGACATGGAAGAAGGAAGGAAAGAAGAAGAAGATGATGATGCAGATGTAGATATGGAAGTAGGAAGGAAGGAAAAAGAAGAAGAATATTTTTATTTCTGTGCATTATTGCTTTTCATTTCTGTGCAATATTGCTTTATGTTTCTGTGTATTATTGTTTTATATTTCAGTACAATAACAACAGCAGCGACAACAACAATAGCAATGTAAAGAAGAAGAAGATGCATATGCAAATGCAGACATAGAAGAATGAAAGAAGGAAGGAGGAGGAGGAGGACAAAAAAGAAGAAGGTGTTGGGCAAAACGTGAAGATGATGAAGGCGTGAGCAGCGCGTGGAAACACGCTCTTTAATGGTGAAAGTGAGATTGTTGTAACAATTTCACTTGGTTAGGGAGTTGGTTTTTAATTTTGCTTGTTCAAATAGTATTACTGTTAAAAAAATTGTTTTCTAAAACTTAACTAAAACATAGAAAAACTATAAGGAGCCACTGATATATGGAGCCAAGGGGAGTCAATGCGTCTTCTTCTTCTTCTTCAAGCACTAAGCCGCCACTGTCATTGTCACCTGTGCTGCTGTCATCGCGCCACCGCCACCGCCTCCTCTTCTGTGGTGTTAGTTGTTGTTGTTGTGTTGCAGTTGCAATAATGGTGGTGGTGGTGGTGCTGCGGTTGATGATGGTGGTGATGGTGAGGTGGCGGTGCTTGTTGTTATTGTTGTTGTGGTAGTTGATGATGGTGGTGATGGTGAGGTGGTAATGCTGCTGTTGCGGGTGGTGGTGGATTGACGGTAGTAAGGTTACAAATGATAATTGTATTATGTTTTGGATGATAAGTTAAATTTTTTTCGGATGATAATCGTTTGGTGATGATTAATTATATTCTGTTTCGAATAATAATTTGTATCTGTTTTGGATAATAACTTTTTTTTCGAATGATAACTTTGATAAGTTTTAAATGACAACTTCTGATTGAATTTAGGAAAATTCTATGATGCTTACCATGTTAATATGCATATCATGATGACTATACGTGTCAAATTGTGAATAGTGATATCTAAGGTGGTCTAATATATCATGATATACAATAACATTAATTCACTTCAAACAAGTTACTAGGCCAATTGATGGCTTGAATTTATGACTCATGGGCTTGTAGTAGTTGTGTGTTTTTTTTTTGGTCATAGGCTATGCCCAAAAAACCAACACAAACCCAAGACAAGTCCTACCCAGCCCCATCCCTTCCCAAGATTCCATCGAGCAAAAAAGACAGCTCCTTCCTCCACCATGAACGACGCTGCTGCTTCTTCCAAAATCTCCAGATCTCTGACCTCGCTCAGTCACCAAGTGCAGCATCCTAACCCAGCCGCGTTGTCGCCGCCAGATGAAGCTCGAAGACCGCCATTGATGGAGATTCGATTTGACTCATTCACCAAGCGCCGCATCCCAACCTAGCCGCGCCTTCGCCGCCAGATGAAGCTCGAAGACCGCCTGTCATGGAGAATCGATTAGACAGAGCATCGTTCTTGGATCTCTGAACCAGGGAAGAGATCGAAACTTAAAGAATGGTGATTGGTTTGAGCAGTTTTTGGCCAAACTCCAAGCCGCCGATCCGGGGCGCTAAAACAATCAACAACGGTTTCCTTCGGTTGATGGTCAAGGGAGGATGAGCCAGGCTCTTCAATCCGGATGAACCTCCCAACATGGATGTCTCTTCAATTAGTGAAAGTGGGGTGAATATGTTAGGTTATGTCATTTTCATAAATTATTCATATTGTTGGATAATTTTTTTATATTTTTTCTTACTGGGTGAACTATTTTTATTTTTTTTTTATATATATAGGGTGAACTATTTTAATTTTATTTATTTTGGAACAATGATTTTGGCCTGTTAACTTTTTTTTGATTGAAGCCCAAAAATAAACCCTACTATAAATTAATGTTATTGTGTATCATGAAACATTAGACCACCTTAAGTATCACCGTTCATGATTTGACACGCATAATAATCATGACATGCTTACTAAGTTGGTCATAGAATGACCCTTGAATTTATTAGCTTTTTAAAAAAAACATACTATTAAAACAATTTATTCGTTCACAACAAAATTAACTATAAATCAATCATTCACATAAAATATCAATTGAAATATACAATAAACATCGAAAATAATGACAAATACAAAGATAATTAATTTAGTGATTAACTTTAGTATGTATATATGATTTTTTTTTTGTAAAAAGTATTATGTTACCGAATATTTTATTATATCCAATTACATAATATACTGGATATCTTTAGTAATAAAAACTAATTTATATTTAGATTAGATAATTTGATAAAATTTAATTGTAATTCACTATTAATGTAAAAATAACTTATTCTTTTGTTAACCCGATTAACCATCTAAAAAAATTTAACTTTTATCGCAGACCATGAATATATCAAAATTAAATTGCAAAATATTTCTTCCATTAATATTTCTTTTTTAAATAGGTGGCATAACAAAAAGGAGGGTACAGTATATATACGATGGGAGGCAGCTGTTAATGGTAGTGACGATGATATTTTCTAGTTTTCTTGTTTTATTGTTTCTCATTCTTCTTCCTTTCCTTTCCTTTCATTCTCTTTTTGCGTTTTTCTTCAGCTTTGTGTCCGAATCACACATTCCCCCTTTCCCTTCTCTTTTCCCTCTCATCACTTCTTGCAACACTAAACCACTCTCATTCTCATTCATTCATTCATTCATTTTTTTTTCTTCTTTCTTTGGAACATTCTAGTCCTTTCTTTGATGGGACTCCGCTTCTCTTCCTCTCACTCATCACCACCGTCACCGTCACCGTCGCGCGGCATGGATGAGTTGCCGGAGAGCTGCGTCGCTCTGATCATGGAGTACATGGACCCTCCCCAGATTTGCAAGCTCGCCACCTTGACCCGCACTTTCAGGGCTGCCTCCTCCGCCGATTTCGTTTGGGAATCCAAGCTTCCTTCCAATTACAACGTTCTTCTTCGTCAAATCTTCAATGGTTTACCCTCCGGTTCCGAAAACGGAAAGAGAGGGATCTACTCTGCTCTCTGCAGAACCAACACCTTCGATGGAGGAACCAAGGTAATCAAAACTGCTTTCACTTTCATTATTCTCTTTTACTGCACAAAATCCCCCTTTTTTTTTTTTTAATTAAGGGTTTGTTAAAAGAGTGAATCACTTGTTAAAGACTGAAACTTTGTTCTTTCACTGGTTTAATGATCATGATTTGCTTGCTTTCTCTTAATGTAAAAGAAGAGTAAATGAAAAAAGAGGATATTTTTTATTCTTAATTATAATAATTATTTTTTTTTTCCTTTTTAAGTCTTAGATCCCCAAAGTGAGAGGGTTTTGCATCTTTTTTGGTTTGTCATATGGGGTTTTGTTGTGCTTGCTATCATGCTCATCAGAATGGAAAATAATCATTTTGTTTTTCTTGATGGAAGCAGAGAGTTTGGCTGGATAAGAGCATCGGGAAGCTTTGTATGTGTATAGCAGCTAAAGGATTGTCAATAACGGGTATCAATGACAGAAGATATTGGAACTATATACCAACTGAAGAATCTAGGTGAGCTTCTTCACACTTATCTGTCTTCTTACCCAGAAAAGAGTTTTTTTTGTATCAATTGGGATCAGCTCTCTCTTACTCTTGTTATATAGTTGATGGCTTATGAAAGCTTTCAAGTTTCAAACCGTTGCAGAGGATGCAAAACCTCAGAGTATGTTATATGGTTCTTATATTCTAATTCCCATTTTTTATTTTCTTTCTTTCGTTTTTAGAAAGAAATATTGTGTAGCTATCTATGAAGCACAGACACATCTATAAGTTGCCGTGTCGACGTGTTGGACACTTCGTGTTATGTGTCATGAGTCAAACATGCTTTGATATTTGGTGTGTCACCCTGTTGCATCGTGTCCCGCGTGCGTGCTTCTTAGGTAGCTATAGATAAAGATAAGTTAGGGGTTTTGACGTTATGTCTAACCGTGTTTGACAACTTGGAAGACTATAATAGGGATCCACGGCGGATTCACTCTATCAACAATGACCCAACCGTAGTCACTTTTATCAAAAGCTAGCTTTTAAGGCGAAGAACCACTTTCCTTAAATACAACATCAAGCATCTCATACTATCCGATTTGGGATTTGGGCACTCCATAATGCCCAAGTTCCTAACAGATATAGGTGGTGCTTGAACTAGTAGTTTGTTTCATTTTGTAGCATCCAAACAACACGGTAACAGATTTGTGGCTTTGCATGGATTAGGCTGTGCTGGAGTGAAATCTGCTTAATGGAGATATTCTATATTTGTGCTTCAGTAGTACACACGCATCATATTTTGCCATAAGTATATTAAAACTAATATCCTTGTTCGACAATCTGTTATTCCTATTGTTGATATCAGTAGTTAGTGATCAGTTAGCAATGTTTGCTAGAGTTAGCAAGTAGTTAGGATCGTGATTTATAAGTGTTTTCGTGTGAAGATATTCTTATATGTTTGTAGTTTATTAGTATTTTTGTATGTAATGCTATCTTTTAAGTGTGATATAAAACAATTGGATCTTTTATATATGTGTGTGACTTTCTAGATTTGCTTCGATTCTCTGTGGAATCTTCTTGTTTAGGAAAAATATGCTTATTGGTGAAAATAGTTAAATCTTTCCCCTATTGCTATTCGGGTTGATGACGAAATTAAAATTATGAACCTTGTAATCATCTAGTTTAACGGCTGAAATATTTGTTATAAATGCTTAATCACTTCAATGCACTTTCAGTAAATCTTGGATTTTTTTTCGTCATTCGCAGATTTGGTACTGTCGCATACCTTCAGCAAATCTGGTGGTTTGAAGTGGACGGGGAAGTGGAGTTCCCATTCCCAGCCGGAACATACAGCTTGTTCTTCAGACTACATCTAGGACAACCCTCCAAGAGATTCGGCCGACGGGTCTGCAACACGGAACATGTTCACGGATGGGATGTAAAGCCTGTAAGGTTCCAGCTATGTACTTCGGATGGCCAGTTTGTTACATCCCAGTGTTTTGTTGGAGAATCTGGCAAATGGAGCTTCTACCATGGTGGTGATTTTGTGGTTGAAGATGGAAATGCATCAACAAAAATTAAATTCTCTATGACTCAAATTGATTGCACACACACCAAAGGTGGGCTATGTGTAGATTCTGTGCTAATTTATCCAAGTGAACTCAGAAAGGTTAAACCGTTTTTAAGCTGCTCTTAGCCTTTATAGTGAAACTATATGAAGTAGTTATATATATATGGGGATATATTTAGATAGAACTTTGGTTGGGGTCAGGTGGAATGAAGAATCGAGTTTTTAGTATGGTTCTTTAAGGGGTTAGATTTTTTGAAGGTGATGTATATAAATGTGGAATCTGGTGATTAGTCTGTAACATTCTATCGTAGTCTTTCTTGTAAAATGCAGGATAGTGTATTTAGTGGCAGATTAAATGAAGAATGAATATTTGCAGGTTGGAGGGAAATGAATGAATGAAAACATTTTTAGTTATATTTTAGAGCATATATCCGTTTTTGTTTCCGAAGAATTCTAAATCAAAATATTAGTTCCCAACTAAAATTTACTATTATTTAGTCCCCACTTTTTATTCTTTAAGTCAGATTAGCCTCTAAATTTGGGGATTAATTTGACTTCTAGAATAAAAAATCGGGGGCTAAAAAGTTACTAAACAAAAATTGGGACAAAAAAATAATTATTTCTGTATATTTTCGTATACTTTATTTTTAACATGGAAAAATGTAAACATTAGCATAGAGATTTTATTTTTCTGTGCTCATGTTTATATTTTTTCGTGTTACGAAAGTGTAAAGTGATATACGTAGATTAATTTTATACCATATATTTTTTTTTCGATAAAAGAAATTTAATGCATCAAAATTAAAACATTATTTAGTTTTATTTTATTTTTAAGAAATCTTTATCGCTTTCTTTTTATTACATGTTTAAATAATTTATTCACCTTTTTAGGATGATCATTATCATAATAAAATAGTTATTTTTGTATATATCAATACGTAATTAAATGCTATCAGGGCATTAAAATTTAATTTTTTAAATGAAAAATTATATTTATTATTGAATATTTTCATATATTTCATTTATAATATAAAAAAGAAGATGTAAATATTAGTACAGACAAATTTATAAAACACATAAATACAATATATAATAACACATAAATAGTCATATTTAGCATAGAAATAATCAGGGGCGAAGCTAGACTAGTTTTTTAGGGAGGGCTGAACTGAGTTGTTGATGCTTTGAACTATTCGGTGGTTCTTTAAGTGTTGAAGTAGAAGTATCTTTAATCCCTTAATTTTTTCTTTTAAAAAACGTATCAAAAGTTTTTAACTAGCTCATAATTCAAATGGTTAAATAAATTCCTAAAATTAAAATTGCATTTAGCAAAATATATAAATTACAATATATAATCTTAACAAAACATAAAAAAAATATATTCTAAATCAAAACAAATCAGATAGTAACATTGATAATACAAAATAATGAATTAAAAAAATACAAATACATAAGTAAATGAAGGAATATATCATATATACTAGCATACGGTTAAAGATTTAAAATTATAAACATACAATTCATATATCATACTAAAGCAATTAGAAACAATTGCCCCTGTCACACCGTAACAATTGCCAAGAAGCATTCCTAGTTAATGTTTTGCTTTTTAATTTTTCTGATACATCACAAAATAAGAATGAAATTGAATTTATTAATTTTACATCATATGTCATATTATCATTCAAAACAAAATCACTTAACCTTAATACATTTATTCAAATCAAGAAAAAAAAAATTAAAACTTCCTTTATCTATTCTAGTATTTTATCATTTATCTATATATAATTCTTGACAAATTAAACACTTACCTTTTTTTTTATGACTTTACTTCACTTGCTTTGTGAGAAGAGAAAAAAGACCACTTGTTAAAGACTTGAAGAAAAATAATTTTTTAACTTAAAAAAAATAAAAGTTAAAGAGTATAAAATAAAATATTATGAACCAATAAAATAAAATAACTAGATATACAAAATTTTTTTTAAAAAAATATATAGTTCATTCTCACCTTAAAATATGAACTTGACTCTGTGAAAGAGAAGAAAAAATGTTAAAGAAAAAAGTGGAGTAAAGGAGAGAGAATGAGAGAAAATATGATAATAAAATTTATTTTATTTATTATTTTATTTTATTAAATTAATTGGGCCAATATAACATTAATCTTTTTAATACATATATTTTTTTTGTGCTTTTAAAATTATAGGCTTAAATATATTTGAAAAAAATGTTTATTTTTTATTAAAAGCTTAAATAATATTTAAGAAAGGCTATTTTATTTTGATTAGGAGGCTATTACTATATATATTTTTTTTAAACTGAAATTTATAAATTTAGGGGCACTGATCCTTGGCAACAAAACCCTTCGCCCCTAGAAATAGTATATGTTAACATAAATTAAAATAGAAAAAAATAATGAATATATAAAAATATATAGTAATATATATAGATTAATTCATTAGGTAAATACATAGAGATAACCATGGAAACTGTAAGTCTACCGAAGAAATCACCATATCTTGACTTTTCTATCATAAGTTTTGTATTCAGTTTAAATTAAGACAAAAGATGAGACAAGCTATGATCAATACATCCCTAATACATATTATAATTAATATCAATGGCGCCTAATGAAAGTCACCGTCTTTTTTTTTCCGATAGTTAAGTCACCGTCTTATCTTATGCCAACTAAATTAAGTTAATTAAACACAAAAAAATTGCCTCCTCTATACTCTATAGTGATTTAGAGCCACTTCTTTTCCTTTCACTAATTTTTATCTTTGCACGTGTTCATTGTGTAGTTGATGTCATCTTAAACTTTATATAAAGTGGATAGCGCCTGGGATCAGATATTAAATTAATAAGATTTGCCCATGGCGGTTCAAGAGGTATTTGTTTGTTTGTTTGTTATTTTAGTTCTCTTGATGCAGGGATTTTGTTTGTTCTATTTGTTTGCTGTCAATACATATATAAAGTTAGTGTGCTGAGGCCTGAGGATGTTTATAATTAATTAATTTATACAGTTGGTTTAGGCCATGTGTTTGTTGCTATGGTCTTATACAAATACAATTGTTAATATATGAACTATGAATTTCACATAATATAATAATGTTGATTAAATAATGAGTATAGGTGTAAGAAAAATTAAGCCAGGCAAATGTTTTCATAATTTAGCTATTGATTTAGGTGTGTGTTAGGTTTTTTTCTAATTCATAGGTTGTTTCAAATCAGGGTCAATGATATATGACAAGAGCTAGTCTTTGCTCTCATGTTTATGATGAGTATTGTGAAGCAAAATTATTTATAATTTCTTAATCTGTAATATCAAGAACCGTGTAGTACTTGGCCTATAATTATGTAGAAGAAAAAGCTTGCTTGTATTGCTAGCTACCACTGGCATAACATTTTTGTGTGTTACGAAGACTAATAAACTTCAAGCCAGCTTTGGCAAGAGTCCAATTCATATACACCTTCTTGTTATTAAGCTTCACCAATAATCTAGGTGGAGGAACCTTCCAAATGACTTGTCCCTTATTTTATTTTTTTTTTTTTGCAGGATCTCCTGATTTAAAAAGTTGAAAATTAATTTGTCGTAAATATGAGTTTCATTTAAGGATTTATTGTTGATCAATATGTTGTTACATGCATAAGGTAAAATTTAAATCTCCATATTTTATTAAATGGGTCTATATTTATATTTATTAGTACTTACAGTCTAGCTCATAGATTGAATTTAGTGACCGATTCAAAAACTTCTTTTCTATAGACATTTTTATCTATAAATGATATAATATGGATCATATTTATATTAGATTCTATCTATATTCTGCACATATTTATTTAAATTTTTTTCAAATTCATTCTCCAAATTCTATAAATAAAGGGTTTAATACATATCCAAAGTATGCTTTTGATTATAATCCTAAGACCTCTTTAAACTATTATTATTTGACTGTTAAAAACCTAAAATATCATAGGAGTATATACTCACTCGAATGAAAATGTTGACCCATGAGTAAAGAAATTCGCCAAATCTTGTGTCTAAATTCTACAAATTTATGTTGCCCTGCTACGAGAAATACTCCTAATTTTTGGTCTAGAACATTAGTATATATGATTATACCACTTCACATCTTGAGGATAGTGTAAATAGTAAAGTGATATAGGATATAGCAAAGCCAAAGTATTTATATGGAATTCAATCGAGTTATCGAGGACTGAGGTTTAAAGTTCAATTAATAGTATTTCTAAATAAATAAACAATCAAATTTTTTTTTTGTCTAAACAAACAATTAATTTGAAGGCGGGGAATTTTGTCTGTGAGGACGGGGATAGGAAGCAGAATCCGCCCGAGGCCGTGGCGAGGACTCGAGTGGGAATCTCGTCCCCGAGTCCCCAAAAAATAATAAATACCTGAAATACCCTTATTTAGATAATATATATTGTAACCTACTAACCTTTTATGTAATTTCACGTTTCGAAATTCTTTGAACTATTCGAAATTCCTTAAATATCCTTCTTAATCAATTTCTAGTATATGTTTTTTTACTCATTTTACATCTCATTAAGTTGTATTATTTTATATTTTAATATAATATTGAGTTTTAAATAATTTATTATTTTGGACAAAATATATTCAAATAATGTTTCACTATATTAGTATTTTTGACTTTTTGTACTAATTTTTCAATTTTTTGTTCATTTTTATTGAAATATCCATTAAAATTATTAAAATGAAACGGAGAATAAGAAATCAGTGAAGAATGAAGACGGGAATGGGACGAAAATTCCCCATGGTGGGAAATGGGACGGGAACGAGGAGAGATTTTGGAAGAGAAGATGAGGAGTGGGAAGGTATTCCCCGCCCCGCGCCCTGTATTAACACCCCTATATATGCAGATCACACTAAAGACATATCAGTATATCACCCAACAGCCGCACCGAGATTGATCTCATGCTAAAACTGCCACGTAAAAAGGCAACAACTGTCATTTACTTCAGCAGTTCCCACAAAAAACAACAATAAGAGAAACAACAGAAAGCTAAAAGAGTATGAAATTAAGAGGTGTGGGGGAACATTGAATTTTGTTGGGAATGGGTTCTTGCTACGGCAGGGGCTAATATGTATTTGGGAGAAAGCTGCAAAAATGGAGTTGGTGGGGCTGTTGTCACTATGACTTGTCTATTGGGGAAGTTCTAATTGGAGGTTATGGAATTATTCAAAATGGAATAACTTTATATTGGATGGGAGATAGAGTAAAACTTAATTCTATGGGTGAAGTTGGAGTCGATTCTTGCTAGAGGAACTCAATGCATTAGAGGAGGAAATCAATTTATGTGTTTATTGGAGGGATTCAGCTAAATGGTTGCTTGAGAAGAAGGAGGCAAATTGAGGTCTAAGGTTCCTCAGAAACAGAACCAAAAAACTTGAAAATGATTTTGTAACACATGCGGGTGAGTTTTGGTGAAGAAAAGGAATTTGTGGACAAGCAAAAGTGGATATAGTTGGCTTTAGGTATGGACACTAGATGACCAGGTGGGTGAAGTGGGGTTCGGTTAAAGCATAAAAGTGAGTACATGGTGACAGTAATGCATACAACTATGGTACAATGTTATGAGCTACAGTTTCAATGGGTAGGATCAGGAAATGATTAGAGAAAGAATTTAAGGAGTGGAACCAAATATAGGAGAAGGAGAGTATGGCCAGCAATACTTGGTGAAGTAAATAGGGTGATTATCATATATGATATGGCCCATCAAATAATGATCCACTCCAATAATAAAATATGCCCAAAATAGAATCAGCCCAACAACCTATTTGAACATATGACTAAATCCACAAACAGCCAATAAAGTACTCATAAATGATTTATAACGGTCTCTTATTAATTCTTATAAATAAACGTTACAAACATCCTTTTGTAACTGCTTGACCAAGTCTCAAGAAATCAGAAATTTATTTCCTTGTCTCTAGCGACGATTACTAACTTAAATGTTGTATCTATAAATAATCCTATCATTGCTCAAGTAAAGGTAGGCTCTCACTTTCCTTCTCATATTTATCTCTCTCTTTTTCTCTGATACCTTATTGACTTTAGCGTCAGAGTGGCCTTGCAGGTTCACCCCCCAGCCGTTCCAAGACCTTGTCGCCGGAATCCGCCCTCTTTGAAGCCTTAGCCAAGCTCCTGCTCGCGAAGAGGCCCTCTTCCCAACAACCCAGGACATAACATTGGCGCCCACCGTGGGGCCTAATCTTAACAATTTATCCCACCCCTCTTTTTGTTCTGCTCTCTTTTGCAGGAATGGCTGACAGGCCGCAACCCCCTTCCACTGAAGAACTCTTTGCTTTGGTCACCACCCTCTGAGCTGAAGTCTAGGGACTCCGTAACAGCCAAAATGGCAACGAAGGACCACATGGAAACGGCCAAGGAGGAGGTGGCGGCGGAGGAGGCGGGGGAGGCGATGGTTCTGACCCTCATTTTGACGATGACACCAACAGTCACAGCGGTGACAACCACAACCACACCAACAGCCGCACACTACCAGGATGCTCACTCACGTC
>JASCZI010181285.1:127849-138801 GCA_036250425.1 Stylosanthes scabra | reverse complement strand
TTTGATGGATTCATCATTGGGATGGTCACTTTGGTTTTTGAAAAGAGTTGTATACGGTTGAGTTGGCCTCTTTGTATCCGGCCAAGTAAGTGTTCGGTCAAGATTTGAATAGATAGTTTTTAAAGTAATTGGATTTGATGTGTTGTTAAAGACGGATACTCTAGAGTTAGAGATTGATTGGATAATGTGAATACCATTGATGGTGAATTGAATGAACTTGATTTGAATAATCGGTTATGTTAAGTAGTTATGTTGACCTCTTTGCAGCCTGCCGAGTTAGTGTTTGGCCAAGAGTTCGAATAGATAAGCATTAAATTGGCTAGGTTTGATGGACTGTTAGAGAGTGACTCTCTAGAGTAGAGGTTTGATTTGATTGAATACCATTGATGGTGGATCAAATGAATTTAATTTGAATAATCAGTTAGATGAAGTAACCAAAGAGATTGTTTGGATAGTTTGAATGTGATTTGAATGAATAATCGGTGATGTTGGCCTCTTTGTGGCCTGTTTGAGCAAGTGTTCGACACTTGTTTGATTTAGTTTGATGATTCGGTTGAATTGATAGACAGCAATGTGCAATTGCAGAACTGATAACTTGGATAGTTATTTGATAGTTGATTGAAATAATTTTGATTTGAATAAGTGATCGGTTAGGTTAAGTAAATGCTCAGTGCTAAGTAAAAGAATTGAAATAAAGGATGTAAAGTTACCAGCTTTGTTAATGATGAGAAAAGGGGATGGAGCAGGGATAAAGTGCCTCATTAAAACCTCCCTGAACAAAACCCAGTGTAGAAAAAAACTCTAGGTGAGGAAAGAGAGTACATCTCCTTGTCCTGATCCACTAACTGAAGTACAACTTTAATGAGGAAATGTTTCAAGTACTTGGAACAAGAGTACCACTTAGTGTTTCCAATTTGTATGCTCCTTTGCCGAGCACTTTATAAATCCAGAATGGTCCTTCCCAGGTTGGTGCTAGCTTGCCTTGTCTTGGTGGCTTTCTGGCTTCTTCTGTCTTGCGTAGCACGAGATAGGGGTGCACATGGGCCGGGCCGGGTTTGACAAGACCCGAACCCGGCCCTAATAACATGCGGGTCTAATATTTTTACGTAAATATAACACCGGGTTGGGTTTGATAAGACCCGGACCCGACCCTAATAGACCCGATATAAATTAATATATGTAATTTTATAAATTTTATATGAAAAAGTAATAAATTTTTATTTTTAAACATTAAATTTAACAAATGTTATATTATGTTTTTACCAAAATTAATTATTTTAAAGCAAAAATGATATTATATAATATAGAAAATATTAATAGAAGTATAAAAAATGTAATATTTGATCACTAATCTCAATTTAAAATGTACTTTTAATTAAAACAAGTGGCTTCGGGGCTGGGCCGGGTGACCCGAAACAAGACCCGAACCCGGCCCGAAAATCACACCGGGCCACAAATAATGAACCCAAGTTGGTATAATTTACACCGGGCTCGGGCAACATGCTCATCAGCAACAACATTAAAAGGGAAATGTTCACCCCAAACCGAGGTCAAATCCTCAGTACCATTAAACCCATGAAGATTCTTTTGACTCTTTGTGAAGTTGATTGCATCTTCAAAACTAAATTCCTTCCCACAACACTTCCTCTCAGTCAGATCAATCACCTTCTTCCCTGACCCCTCTTCGCTCCTCAACCTCTTCATGCTAACCGGCCTCTTCCATTCTGGGGGCTTATCCACCTCACTCCCTTTCTTAATATTCACAACTTGAGAGTTAGACAATGCTTCCTCCGCCCTCTGTTTGGAGAAAGATTTCAAACTTGATGTGTTACAATCCGGAACCTTGGTCCCTGCACACACAAAACAAAGTACAACATATTGGATCTTCAAGACACAACAAAAGACTTTATCAAACCGACCTCTTCAGGTAGGAGACTTATCAAACCGACCACTTCAGATCAGAGACTTATCAAACCGACCTCTTCAGGTCGGAAACTTATCAAACCGACTTCTTCAGGTCAAATCCTTGTCAAACCGACCTCTTCAGGTCGGAGACTTATCAAACCGACTTCTTCGGGTCGGAGCCTTATCAAACCGGCCTCCTCAGGTCGGAGCCTTATCAAACCGACCTCCTCAGCTCGGAGCTTTATTAAGCCGACCTCTTCAGGTCAAAGCCTTGTCAAACCGACCTCTTCAGGTCAGACACTTAATCAAACCGATCTCCTATCGGAAAGTTATCTGACCGCACTCTTCAGGTCGAAAACTTATCTGGCTGACCTCTTTAGGTCGGAGACTAATCTAACCAATACTTACTCGGAGCCCTATCTAATCGACTTCTTCAGGATGGCTTCCTAATCGATATCTGATTGGAGACTAACCTAACTGACCACTTCAGGATGGCCTATTATCCAAACCGACTTATTGATGTCTACCTCATTCCATACTTTCCAAAGAGCATGGGGGCTCAACATACAACCCCATTCCACTTAGTGAACGAAGCTTACTCCTTTTTCTTGATATCAAGCTTCAGCTTGGGGGCTGATCATACTTGGGCCAAATAAATTTAAATAAGCTCAACTTGATATCAAAAACAGGTCAAGCTTGGGGGCTATGATATGACACATCAAATAATGATCCAATCCAATAATAAAATAGGCCCAAAATAGAATCAGCCCAACAACCTATTTGAACATATGACTAAATCCACAAACAGCGAATAAAGTACTCATAAATGATTTATAATGGTCTCTTATTAATTCTTATAAATAAACGTTACAAACATCCTTTTGTAACCGCTTGACCAAGTCTCAAGAAATCAGGAATTTATTTCCTTGTCTCTAGCAGCGGTTACTAACTTAAATGTTGTATCTATAAATAATCCTATCATTGCTTAAGTAAAGGTAAGCTCTTACTTTCCTTCTCATACTTATCTCTCTCTTTTTCTATGACACCTTATTGACTTGAGCGTCGGAGTGGCCTTGCAGGTCCACCCCGCCGTTCCAAGACCTTTTCGCCGGAATCCGCCCTCTTTGAAGCCTTAGCCAAGCTCCTGCTCGCGAAGAGACTCTTTTCCCAACAACCCAGGACAGAACAATATATATGTATTTATGTGTTTCTTTATGGTGTATTATTGGATTTGTTTAGCTGTATTTAGGATCTTAGTTGCTCTTAGTTAATGGCAATGCCGAAGGAAATGACTTAAGAACCGTGACCCGTTTTGCTTGATTTGCTTTTGATCGAAAATAAAATTAACCTTAAAAATAAAAAAAACACGAAAAAAACCCAAACAAAGTTTGGGAGTAAAATGAGAGTGTATCATTTATTATTTTGGATTTCAAGAGCTTAATTTTTTTTTTCATATAAACTATAATTTTTTACTGCAAAACATTTACACTTCAATGAAAAATTATCATGAAAGATATAAACTAACCCAATAATTACAATGAGAGTTACTTCAAGAATATTTGAATTTCCTAATTACTTCAAGAATAAAATGAGAATTTTGTATTCAAAGAAAAAGGAAATATTAGTTTTAAAGAACATAGATTTTTTAAAAATTATGATTCACATTATTATTGATATGTCATAACACAATTAAATAGAGAAAAATTCTCATTTACTTATAAGCTTAAAAAAAAGTTGCATGCATTTAATAACAATTAAAAAATCAAAAAAATTAATTTTCCCCCATAAAACACTTCTACACATGTATTAACTTGTTACCAAAACTTTTTCACAGAACCAACCCACACATTCAGAAATCGGGTACCAAACTACCAATATCTGCGATCGACCTCCTCCTCATTCTTCGTCGTCATCATCTTCTCAAATTCATCACACATAACAAACCCAAGCCATCGTATATTGTTCGTAGAGAAGCCATGGCCATGGAGGTGGAGCTTGAACCCATGGCCGCTTCCATCGGCGTGTCAGTACCCGTCCTCCGCTTTCTCCTGTGCTTCGCGGCCACCGTTCCTCTGAGCTTCCTGTGGCGCATTGTCCCCGGCCAGCTCCCAAAGCATCTATACTCGGCCGGCGTAGGCGTGTCCCTATCGTACCTTTCCTTCGGTTTGTCTTCGAACCTGCATTTCTTGATCCTCATCATGATTGGTTACTCCTCCATGCTCCTCTTCCGCCCCCATTGCGGCATTCTCACCTTCTTCCTCGGATTCAGTTATCTCATTGGCTGGTACGTAAGCTACCTATTAAACATGAACGTGATTCATGACTGTGTAAAATATTTTATATTACGTCAAAATTTAAACTCTATTATTATTATTATTATCACACTTCCATTTTCACGTGAGATATGTGTTAGAACTGAAGAAGTTTACGACAAAGGTTTCGTTCATGCATTTCATTTCACAAAAAATAAATAAAGAAGAAGAAAGATTTGACTGTTTGTTTAATTTGCTTGTTTATGTAGCCATGTGTATTACATGAGTGGAGATATATGGAAGGACGGTGGCATTGATGACACTGGTGAGGACTCTTTCATCGTTTTTGGTGTTAATTTACGATTTTCTTTAATGTGATTGAAGTCCATGTCAAAATGAATATGTTTAACTTACCAATATATCCAATGAAATATGACTACATTATATTGAAGGAGTACCGTGTTTCTGATATTGAAGGAGGTAACTATTGTTTTGGTTACCTCTATGTGGTTATGCTATTTATGTTGTGGTGTCGCTATCCACACCTGTATAAAATACGGTCATTGATGTATTAACTACTTTTTATTTTTTGTGGTCAGTTTATAATAATCTTAATTTTATACGGGTGTAAAACCGATGTCTGCTAAAAATGTGTGTGGATAGCATTATTCTTTAAGTTGGTTGATTGATTGGTTTTATTGACTACTGTGTGTTAACTATTATGCAGGGAGCTTAATGGTGTTGACCTTGAAGATTATCTCTTGTTCGTTTAATTACAAAGATGGATTATTGAAAGAGGAAGAAGGTTTACGCGAAGCTCAACGGAAATACAGGTTGATGAAGTTACCTTCTCTGCTTGAGTACATTGGTTACTGCCTCTGCTGTGGGAGTCACTTTGCTGGTCCTGTCTTTGAAATGAAGGACTATCTTGATTGGACTGAAGGAAAGGGGGTAATATTTTATGTTTCAATTCTTTCTTAGGTTATTCATTAGCCACAGAATTAACAAATTTAGTTGAAACTAAAATGGTTGAAATGAGAATGAGGCATAGTAGTGGAAGGAAGATTAGTACAATACAAGTTAGTAACAGATGATGATGATTTTAGTCCTAATTAATCTGTTGTTACATTATTGTGCAGATTTGGAGCAAAGAAGCAAAAAGGCCATCACCATCACCATATTTAGCAACCATTCGGGCTCTTATCCAAGCTGGTTTTTGCATGGCAATGTACTTGTATCTGTCCCCTCAGTTTCCTCTGTCAAGGTTTTCAGAGCCTATATACCAAGAATGGGGATTTTGGAAAAGGTGTTATTACCAATATATGTCCGGCTTTAGCGCGCGTTGGAAGTATTATTTCATCTGGTCGATTTCAGAAGCTTCTATCATCATCTCCGGCCTTGGTTTCAGTGGTTGGACGAATTCGTCTCCACCGAAGCCAAGATGGGATCGAGCGAAGAATGTGGATATTATAGGTGTTGAGTTTGCAAAGAGTTCTGTTGTGATTCCAACTGTGTGGAATATTCAAGTCAGCACATGGCTTCGTCATTGTGAGTTTCTTTTTCTAGTTATTGATTTAGCATTCTCACAATCTTTTCAAAAGTTTGGCATGAAACTTGATTTAGGATCTTAGGCTTAGGCATAGATGGCATAGTCTGAAACTGTGATAATCTTATTATGCTTTTGTTTGTGTTTTGCTAGATGTTTATGAAAGGCTTGTTCAGACAGGAAAGAAACCTGGATTCATTCAGTTACTTGCCACACAAACCATCAGTGCTATTTGGCATGTAAGTAGAACTATTACTGCATCTTACTTTTTTCAGTTACTTGCAATGTAAGTTTAGTACTTTTAAGATTAACTAACAATATGTTTGATGTGCACAAACTTAATTATGATGGAAGTTTTTTAATTTCTTAACAAAATTGCTTTATTTTGCTGGTAACTTGTATCGTTGAATCTGTGCTTTTTAACGTTGTGCCTTTATTATTACAGGGAGTTTATCCTGGATACATCTTCTTCTTTGTTCAATCTGCGTTAATGATTGCTGGTTCAAGAGGTAATACTTTAGAATACAGCTATATTTTATATACACAAAAAATCAGCGATCAATCAACTACTACATAGTTAGTGTTTTCTAGAAAATCTTTATTATACGTCTTTAAACATATTTGATTATTCATCTATTGTCTACTGTAATAAATATGATGAATTTACATAAATATATAATGTCTAAGTTAGTAGATAATTTTTTTATGACATGTTTTATTAGTATAAGCTTGAATGCTTATCTTCTGTTTGTTAACATGTCATGCTGTATTCTTTCGAAACAGTCATTTACAGATGGCAACAAGCGGCAGCCCCATCAATGGCGAGCGCATTGGTGTTTTTGAATTTTGCTTACACACTTGTCGTTCTAAATTACTCTAGCGTTGGTTTCTTGGTTAGTTTTTTACTCCCTCCAACTCTTGAGCTTAGTCTCTTATACTAAACAGTTATTAACACATTCAAATTCGGAATTTTGAATAGGTGCTAAACCTGAATGAAACTCTTGCTGCATACAGAAGTGTGTATTATATTGGAACTGTTCTTCCCTTTTTAATGATTATTCTTGGTAAAGTGATCAAACCCAGGAGGCCTGCAAGATCTAAGGCTCAAAAAGAGCAATAAAATAGAGAATGCAATTCAATATTTTTTGAAGTTTTTGATAAGGGATTAGAATAGTGCGTTAGTGTGATAATGTATTTCAATTATTTTTCATCGGTTCCTACCCTAGCTAGCATTCAATGTTTTGTAACATCTGCTTTAATATTATTGAGAATTTAGTATTTAATTGTATTTTTAAAAGCAGTTATCTATGGAAGAAAATAATGATTCAAACATCTTGAATTTCTGTGATCTCTATGCACTGTTTAACTCTTGACTCCTTAGGATTACTTCAAGGTGTTCTATTTCTGTTTTGTATTCCATTCATTTATCAATTTAACAATGCAACTATTCTTATTTCCATTTTATCACTTCCATGTTTTGAAGTGACCTTTACATCATTTATTTTTAATTTTCGATGGTATCCCCTAATTCGACAGATTAGAATTAGGAGTTTGTTGTTATTTGAACCCCAATACTTATTTAAACGGACTAATGAATTAACCACTATACTAATTTAAATTGGTTTTCACTTCAAATACTTTTTTTTGGATAGAGAATTTTTAGACCCGACAGATCCAAACTAATTCCTTACGTCTTATTAAATGCAACTTTAGGTAACTCCAGGGCTAAGTGTAGTCATTATTTTTTTTTTTGGGTCGGATAAGTGCAGTGATTATTAATTTCTATTTTAGATTTTTGTTTTTTCTATTTTGGGATTTAGATTTTGGTATGTTTTTCACTTTTTCTTACAAAGATTTTGGTATAAACGCCTAAATTTTTAGCATACAAAAATATATATAGTTGCCCAACTATGTGTTAGGGGAATTCAAGTGGCACTATGATCAAGTAATAAAAAAAAAAACTGTGTCACTACGATATCTTACCAAAAACTAGCACTTCAATATAATTTTGGATCTGAAACTTCATTATATATTTAGGCCCAGTTCCATTACTCCTTTTACTGCAAGAAAATAAAAAGGTTTTCACTTTTTTATTTCAACTTTTTGCCTCAGTGTATTCATATGCTTAGTAAAATCAAATGGCCCCTAATACCAAAAAAAAAAAAAAAAAAATCAAATGGCCCCTCAGAATTTGTGTCAATACAAATCATGTACACCGATACAAAATACGCCAACACGCTAATTTTAATTTTTATAAGACACATAGACATGATATATATATATAAAATATGAATTTAATTTTCATGTATCGTCATTGTAAAAAATTTTTACATACATATCCAATCAGGTGTTATCATATTATTAAAAGTAATTAATTTTCAGACCAATTACAGAATTACTTCTAAAATCATATAAATATATAAATCTAATTGGATGACTGTATAAAATTTTATACTATCGGTGTATCAAAATTAAACTCATAAAATATAAGGTATCTTTTTAAAAAAAATTAATTATATCTTGATATTTTATTTATATTAAATTCAAATTAATATTTTAAATATTTTTTAATTATATAAAATATTAAGATAATTTTTAGTTTTAAGAAATATTAATATATATTATTTTTAAACTCATTTTAAGGATATAAATTAAGAATAAAATTGGACACACGGACATGTGATGATATCTTGGAGTGTCCAACGTGTCCAAAATTTTTTTTTTATTTTTTATTTTTAAGGACACGAATGAACACAGCAAATACGCGTGTCAAATGAATATCAATGAATGCCGTGTTAAAAAAAATCCAGCACAACAATTTAACGAAGTATTGTGCTTCGTATGTTTTCGGCATTGCAGACAAATGGACAAGGGAAGCGTTTCACCTATGCCCCCGTACGGCATAGTAACTCCAATGTTCCATGTACGACACGGTGAGAGGTAAAAAATTTGTCGTTTTGTGACTGAGGAAATACATTGGTACCTGATGGAGAAGGGTTTGATTTACGGAAAAGGGCAGTGCGAGTAGGCGAGGTGTTTCCTGTACGGACTGTGATGCACGAGCTAGCGTCGACTTCTTTTTCCTTACACTCAACATATAACTATATCTACATCTATATGGGCATTTTTTTTTCTTTTTTGTTGCTTCCATTTACACCTACCCAATGTATATTATCTAGTTGCTTCATATACATATACCGAATACATACGCAGATATTAATACCTCAATATTTATTTATGGTGCTTGCTACGATATATAGATTAATTAATACGTATCGATATTTTAACTATTTTAAACCAATTAAAATTCGCCACGCAGTTTTCATTTATCACAGTCAGTGATATCTTTTTATTTATTTTTAATATAGTTATTTATCATTGTATATACCAAAATACCCCTATATATATAGATATAAAAAGACAATTATATCCTTTTTAGTATATTTGTTAAATGACTATATAATCCTTTTTATGTTTATGTCAATATTACCCTTTCAAAAAAAAAAACCTAACCCAATAATAATATTCTAATAATAAACCCCCAAAAAATCAAAATCATCATCAATTCATCGATCATCAACAACACCATTGCAATTCAACCCCTTCTCCTTCAATTTCATAAATCCCTCATCTTCGATCTTCACCCCTGCGATCTTTGCCACCCTCCGGACATCCGCTCCGCCGTGGTCGCTGCTGCACCCCCCTCCTCACGCCCACCACCACCACCCAGAACCAAATCTAACCGTGCCACCATCATTCGCCCTCAATCTCACTTTTCCCTCCGCGTTCCAGTCGTCGCGCACTTGTGTCCAGGCCCCGACCTCTAACCTCTGCGTTGCAGACTACGCGTCCTCAGCTGTGCCTCCAGCATCCGGCCACCGTGCCTCCAACATCCCTTCTTCGTGCAAAAATAGGTAGGCATTTCTCCTCCTACAATATCTCTTTATTTGTTTTAAGCATCCAACTGTTGTATCAGCCAACACTTTTAGCGAGCACCGTACTTTTAACCAATAATATGAAATATTGTTGGCTAAGTGGATTGAGTGTTGCGATTCAATTTTATCTAAGCTCTATGAATTCAAGTGAATGAGAGTTTGATTACCTAGATTATGTATTGATCTATAAAGTCTTCTCTCTTGTTTATGGTGTTGGAAGTGGTAAAGTGCGATGACTCAAATTTTTGTTGCATGATTTGGAATGCCCCATGTTCACTAGCTGCCATTTTCTTGAACTTTATATTTGTTGTAACCAAAACAACTCATCTATTGCATGGACTCTCTTTTTGTTTGTTTTTTTTTTCTTTCTATTTACTCTTTTTAACAAATGTTTTGAATCTTGACTTAATTTGGTTGTTGTTATTGTTTTCAGTCGGTGAAGAAGGGAAACACCTTTTTTGTTGACCATTACTTGTTCACAGGAAGTGAAACAACTTCTGTGTGGCTTGAGGTAATACAAATGGCTTGACATGGTAATTTCAATCTTAGCCCTGTCATTTTACATGTTGTTTACTGTTTGAATTTCAAACCACGCCTTTTCGTATCTTATTTACCAAAACTCTTGTGAGATCTCCTTCATTATCAATGTGAAAATTTTGGGTGTTCCTGTATCATGTATGTTTGTTTGTTGTGAACAAGAAATTATTAAACTGAAACTTTGAGAACAATCATTATATGTATCTTTTAGAATGAACGCTAAATGTATTGGGGATTAATGATTGATGTGCCTTAGCTATTTTCACAGTGGCTTTCACTTCCTGATAATTGCCGCCTGGTACTTGCTACATAGTTGATTTCAAACATTGAACAAATGCTTTTTTTCTATGAATGAATGAATGATTTTGGAAATTCACTTGACTGATGATAATGGAAGTGGTGCAAAGAAAGCTATGTAAAGTTTTATATAATTTTAAAGAATGAATATGGTGTTTGTGTTTGTCGCTGATAGAGTTTATATTAGCTATAGTTTGCTGTTTTGTTATGGCTACTTGAGTTGTAAAGGTGTTATTTTGTTGTTGTTGATGTCTTGTTTGGGTTGTGTCCAACCTGTCACTCCCCTACTTACATGGGTTTCTAGTGAGGAAGAACTTATCCAAAAAAAAATTTCATACTTAGACAAGTTAAAAGTGTTTTTCTATTGTTTCATGAGGCTTTTAGGTAGAAAATTTGAGCTTAAATGTGTCCTGTGATGTTTAGTTTTCAAAGGGGAAGATACAGACAATTTTGAAGTAAGAAATACAACTTCTACAAAAG
>JASCZI010181285.1:77356-89248 GCA_036250425.1 Stylosanthes scabra | reverse complement strand
ATATATATATATATATATATATATATATATATATATATATATATATATATATCTGAAATTTCTCCGCACTTAAGCCTATTGTCACGTGATAATCACCCCTAAATAAATTGGCAACACCTTGCCCACGCTTAAACACCAAATTTTAGGCCACCATAGAACTCCTCAATAAATTCTTTTGTGGCTTGTAAAGCGATGATCAATGGTGGCCACATATGGCATAGTGATTATTCTAGAAGCTTGCAAGAAAATGTTAATAAGACGCTTAAGTTAAAGCAAAGTGTGTTAAGTTTTTTATGTTAATTAATACTATTCTTTTAAATTCTATAAAGATAAAATATTTAATCAACTTTAATTTTTAATTTCAAATAATTTGTTCACATATCATATGTTAATTTGTTCAGGTTGTTATCGCACTAATAAATATAAATTTACCATTATACCGAAAGAATCACATGTAAAATTTTAGAAGGAAAAAATTATTATTACTCATTATTAGAGTATTGAAACCCAATTTGTTGTGGCTCATTAATGTATTTATCGTCATTACTATGGTCAAACTATGTCTCTCTCTCAAATCTCTCTCATCGCACCCTCAACACCAGCCCGAAAAGAGGGCCGCATCGCCCTATCAAGGTGGTGGCCCTCCTTCCCTTCTCTCTTCTCTTTTTCTTCCCTTCTCTTCCTTTCTCTTTCCGGTTATCTCTTATGCCCTCTTTTTTTTCTTTTTCTTTATTTTTCTTCTCTGATCTTTCTCCTTTGCTCTTTCTTTTGTTTCTTCCGTGTATGTTCTTGGTTTTGGATCTAGATCCGAGATATTGATCTCAAATAATCTCCTTATGGTATTTTTGTCCAATTTTCTGGTGTTATTGGACTTCCTTTGTTGTTGTAGACTTGGTACAGATCTAAGTTTATATCTCGGAGGAGAACACTATGAAAAATGGTTTTTGTTAATAGAAAAAATTTCAGATTTATATGGGAAAGAATGTGTATCTTATGGTGTTGCAGCACGTATGTGTAAATTCAGAAACTACGGTGACTTAAAGCTATCTCATTTTCTACTTATTAAGATTTTTAGTAATCAAATGTTGCGCCTCCTATAAGACCTTAGTTCAATATACAGAATATGCATCTTTCTTTATTCAATGTAGATCTCATTTTTTTTATGATATCTGTAAGTGTCATTTAGCTTCCTATGAATGAAAATTATTTTCTTCTGTAAAAAATACTATATCTATTGTATCTTCAAACCTGGAAGTGATTTTCAAACTATGTCATATATACAAGGTTGTTAGGACCGCGTCCTTGCACGTAGGAACACATGCTCTTGCGTTTTTGGCCTTCTTGCCGATCCCGTCTCTAAATCGTACGAAGGATTTAGAAAAAATGTGGGAACGCCGTGCAGGAGCGTAGGAGCACATAACTCGTTGCCTACGTGCTGCCAATCGAGTCAAAATTTTTCCTCAATTTGGGCTTTGAAACTACTGACCCGATCTATCAAACCACTCTCCTTATCATTAGTGATTGATATTCTAACTCTAGCTGCACATAATATAGCAGTACACACTGATTCCTCCTTTGCCTTTTCTGATTTCTCCATCCTCTACATCTTCTGTAATATTTATGCATACACAAATTCTTTATATGCTGATTTCGTGCGTAAATTTTTGTGTGAAAATAATATTTTTGTTTTTATATACATCCTCATAGTACAAAGTTCTCTCTAAAAAACTTGAAAAATCCATCTAAATATTAACTAAGACGGGCCTCTTAGTTGCAATTCAACCTGCGTTTATCCTGCCAACTCCAAAGAGAAAAAAATTATTCTTATACATGCTTGTCACTTTACTTCACACCTTTGACAGAGGGTTGCAAGCTTATATAAACTTCCATTTGATACGTTATAATCAACCTATTATCATCAGAATATAATAGGGCAATCATACAAGAGAACTACACCATCATCAACTAATACAAAAGCATTGAGAAAATCCAGGCGCAAAAATTATATTAAATATTAAACTAAATGTTCCAAACATAATATAATAAAAAGAAAAAAATGACGAAAAGCAGTTGCATTGTACTCGGTCTCCACTCTTCCTCTCCATATATCAAACTGTCATTCTTGTTCCTTTGATTTACAATCGGATATTAGTCAATCTCTCTAGAAAGAATGAAAATCCATCTTTTAAATCAAAATATTATTAAATAAAAAAAGAAAGAAAGAAAAATTATATCAAGTAAGTTCTTTTGGGCAACACATTCCCAAACACCATATCTCATCATGGTCATCATCATAATCATCATCATGGTCATCATCATCAGCTCCTAATTCCTCAGATGACGTCATCATGTCCTTGGCCTTTTGTGCTTGACCTTCCCAATTGGTCCTGACCAAAACAAACAACATGGTGACCATACAACAACCCTGCGCCGCCAACATACCCAACCACAACCCTTTGAAGTCAAACCCTCCAAAGAAACCCAACCAAACCGCCACCGGCATTCCCACAACATAGAAGCAACCAAAATTTAATGTCGCTCCCAACTTGGGCCTCGCTGTTCCCCTCAAAACCCCGCAAACCGTTGTTTGCGGACAGTTTCCAATCTCACACAACCCAATTATGGGCAACACCATTGTAGTCAATGCTATGATGTTTTTGTCTTCCGTGAACATCGAAGCCCAAACGTTTCTCACGGAAAACGCAAATGTAAGAGCAGAGAATCCGAGGACAAAACTCAAGCATAATCCTACTAGTGCTGCCAGTTTCGCCTGTTTCGGATTCTCTGCTCCTAACTCGTTTCCGACTCTCGTCGAAACGCCGAAGCTTAAGGAAGAAGGGAAAATGTACATCAAGGCAGTAGTCTGAATCAGAACACCCATGGACGCAACACTCGCGTGCGGATCCGTTAAATTTCCGCATAGCAAGATCATGATTTCATACCACCACCATTCGAGGCAGACGGAAGCACAGCTGGGAAACGAGAGACTCAGGAGCTTCTTCCATCCGCTGAAGAACTTTGAGAGGTTGACACGTGTCCATGCCCTCCTGTGGTAGCGTGAGAAGACGGTGTAGAGAATGAGAGACGCGACGAGGTTGAAGTTGGTCCAGACGGAAGCCAAGGCGACTCCTTTGATTCCAAGATGAAGGACATGGAGGAGGAGGTAGTTGATGGGCACGTGCAGGAGGATGGAGAGCGCGGAGCAGCACGTGAGAGGGAGAGTGATGGATTGAGAGCGAAAGTAGATTCTGATCGGGTGAAGGAACGACTGCGCTAAGAGATCAGGGAGAGAGTAATATATGAAGATCTGAGCCACGCTTGCGATGTCTCGATCTTGGCCAAAGAATATTAAGATGCTGCGCATGTTAAGCCATAGGAAGGAGATGATAATGGAGGTTAAGAGAAGGAGGAGGATTGTTCTGCGCATGGCGTGGGCAAGGAGATTGAATTTATTGGCACCGAAGGCCTGGGAGCAGATGGGCTCCATTCCCATGGCGAGGCCGGAGAGGACGGAGTAGGCGGTGATGTTGGCGAAGGCCATGGCGAGGGAGCCGGCGGCGAGGGGGAGGGGGCCGAGGCGGGCGAGGAAGAGGGTGGAGATGATGGAGCGAGAGTAGAGCAAAAGGGATGTGAGGATCATAGGGAGTGAGATTTTAGCTATGCATTTGGCCTCTTTGATGATTGAAAACGTGAACAGGAGGTGTGGTTTTTGTTTGAGTGATGTTGGGGAGTTGGGGATGAGAGGTTTGGAGATGCTTGTTGAGGCATCATCATCCTCAGGAGATGCTAACATCTTGCACATCGCTGATGATTTGAGAAAGATGATCTTCACTACTTTGAGGTTTTTATATGGGATTTTGATTTGATGTGGTGTTTTATTATGTAGAGAGTGGAGTATAATGGGAGCCTTTTGTGGAAGTTAACGAGGAAAGAGGTGGGTAATATAATCTAGGATATTCATTCACATTTTATATACCAATCTTATAAGTGTCTTAATTACACTTTGACTGGTCCATAAATATTAGAATTAGATGAGTAATACTCATTGTATATATTATTAAAATTAGAAACATTGAATTACTAATCAAAATATTGTATTGAATCTAAATTTTACTAATCATAAAATTGTATGTTACATAGATAATAAAAAGGTGAACAATATGGTATTTAGTAATTAGTTCAAATAATTACGGATGCTCTTATCAACTAAAAACGTTTAATATTTCAATATAAAAAAACGTTACAATATTGTACAAACGTTTTTTTTAAAATGATCATTTATGAATTTAATATAAAAGATAATTATTTTTTCTAATGTAATATTACATAATTGAATATATACGTAAAATTATACTTTATAATAAATGTTTATCAAAATTATTTTTTTTAAAAGAAAACAATGCATTAATGCTAGATATAGGGCCATCCGTATTTATTGAATCATATATTTAGGGAAAACGTTTGTCTCTTATTACTTATATTTTAAGCGTAATTTTATTACTATCTATATTATGATATAGAATTATATTATTTGCATATTAAAATCATTCATCAGTGTATAATATTATGGCTTGATTCACTCATGAATTAAACTATTTTAATTTAGCTCAACGATATAATCATGACAATGTGTCCAAAAGATCTTATACACAATTTATGGACTTCTTTGGGGGCAACCACTGATTATGAGTAAATGGTATTGTATCTTGGTTTAAATAAATTTCACTTAAATGGTTTCAAATAATGGATACAATTGATGTCAAATCAATTCCTTGAAGGAATCTAATATTAATTGGGAGGATTCAATCAAATCTACATTTTGTTATCACATACCTGCAATATTTGGAAATTTTAGAGTTGAAATATATTAGTATTTATTTCAACCAAAAATATCATTTGGTGAATCAACGCTATTTAGAAATTTATTTATTAATGAAATTAAATCCAATTTCCCTGTTAAATCCACCTCAAGATTGTGTCCAAACATACATACTCGCATTTGGTCTCACAAATTCACAACACTTGTCAAAACAATTTCTCACTTTTAGAAATGTATGATGAAATTGACCAATTTGACCAATGAATTTACAAATTATAAGTGTCATTAGTCCTAATTCAACTATCATTAATATAGTACCGACATAAAGCGTTAAAATATTAATGTGATATCTAACAGAAAAATAAGATGTGGCTGACATTGAAGGTAGCAGACCTTTCTGCGTAATGACACCGGCGCTGCCGCTTCGAGGAAGGCCGGCTGATGAAGATCCTTGGAGGAGTTCGAAGACAGGAGCAGAAACAAACTAGGGCTACTCACTCAAGTAGTTGCCTCTCATCCTCATTTCTGGATCCGGGTTTGGGCTTATTTGGGGTTCGAGTAGGTTTTCTGGGCCAATGCCCAAGTCCAAAAAAAAAGAGATGTGGCTAAAAACTTAGAATAATAAAATTGGTGTCCTAAATTGATTAATTAGAGTCAATTTATTTAATTAGTTTAGGTTTATATTGGTGTAGAAACTGAAATGAGTTCAACTAATCAGTTTGAAACAATTTATGTAATTTGATTATACTGAAGTCTTAATTAGGGGTGTGCATGGATCGCATAAATTCGTAGATCCACAGAAAAAATTGAATTCGATCCTATCTGTACAGCCATCGGATTCGATTTGATTCGAATAGTGACATGTATGGATTGCGAATATTAGGTAGTCATCCGCAGATCTGTGAATCCACATATTAATAAATAAATAATAAAAGTATGTTCATACATATTTTCATGAATTTTAATTCCATTTGTTTGAATGTATGTTTGCATTTTTTAATTTTTGTTATTGTTGAGTTTATTGATTTAATGTTAAATAAGAAAACAGGCTAAAAATGAGCTTTATATTATTATATTTTTGTTTTTATCCCATAAAATCCATTCTTTTTCATTTTTAAGTAGTAAGCGACGAAATGCTTCGAAGAGTCGAAAATAAGCGTAGATCCAGAGATTTCCGAATAGGTTAACATTTCGAACTGCTACTGAAACAACGGGCGGGCAAAAGACAATCTGGCCAACTGAAACATCTTGCTGATAAAAAAAATTAAAGAACTTATCTTCTTTCTTCTTTATTATATTCTTCAGGTATGTATAACACCGAATCCATTCGATTTGCATCAAGAAATCGAATTTCAATTATTTGCGAAAACATATCAATTGATAGAACTCCTTGATAAAAGAAAAAAGATGTTGTATATAAATCACTTATATATTCCTCTAAATTATATGTATATGCATAAGATGGATTTGCAATCCAATCCTATATACAAATATGTTTTTTGGATCGGATCGAATATAAAAGCTAAGAGTGTGGATTTCTTCTCTGATCTGCGCACATCCCTAGACTCTTAATCATACCACCTTACCATTGGAGATGCTTTAATTTATTTGTTGGCGCTGCTGTAATAATTCATGTCAAACATTATATTAACGGTAGATAAATTAAGGATCGATTTGGTCATTTACAAAAATAAAAAATATTTTGATGAAAACTGTAAATTTCAAGCACCAATCTATCGTTACCTTGGTTTATATCTTTGCAAAACTCTCTTTTGTCAAAATTCTATCAATTTTGTGTATAGGTTGCGCCGCTTCTAGGTTAACTTGAAACAGATAATAAATTGTACTAAAAATTATTTTAGAGTCTCTAAAACTTAGGCCATAATTTTTATGGGATCGATTTTGTTAAAGTCTCTTATATATGTTAGAGGTTTAGACGTATAGTTTGGATAGTTTTTGATGAGTTCAGAATCTAAGTTAAATATTCTTTCTTCTTGTTAGAGTAGTATTTCAATATGTATATTTAAATATAAAGTAAACACCATTTTCGGTTCCTGAACTTTTTTATTTTGGACATATCATTCCTTAATGGATCGAAAACCACAAAGTGGCCCCTAAAAAATTAAAGGGTGTCATATCCAAAACAAAAATGTTAAGAGACCAAAAATGGTATTTACTCTTAAATATATTCTACTCTAATGCTTCTAACCTCTTTTACCACCCTATGTTATCTAATAATGATTTATTATGGTAACTCTTTTCTTTTCACTATTATGAAAAGCTATTAAATAGTTGAACATACGTAAATATATAAGAGAAAGTATTGTAATCAATATTAGGAAGATAATAGGAAGTCAATATCATATTTTAATTTTTTTTTTCTCTTTTATCACCCATTATTTTTCTAATTTCACTCATTGGCTCCCTATTGATCCTCTAACGTTAGTTTCGTAGCATTCAGGAGAGAAACGTAGTATTAAGGAAGGGGGGCAATGGCCCCAAGTCAAAAAATTTTACATATAAAGCTCCCTAAGTTTTTAATTTGGCCCCCGCTAAATTTTATTTTGGGTAAAGTACTGTTTTGATCGCTAACGTTTGGGTCATTTTCTATTTTGGTACCTAATGTTTAAAACACCCTATTTTGGTCCTAAAACATTTTAATTTTTATCAATCAAGTCCCAATTTCAACGTCAGTCTCTGTATAATTATTTACAATGCTTACATTTCTAAAATATGTTTGCGTATCTTTTTCATCGTCAATGTGGGACACGCACCGATGAAAAATAGTGTATTTTTATTTATATTATATTGTTTTTTCTTTTTTTTATTATTAATTTTTAATTATATTTAGTTGTTATTCAACAGCAAATTGAGCCGTTAATGCCACGTACATCTGCAACGGCACTAAGAGGAAGAAACACAAACATATTTTACATATTTAAGCATTGTAAATAATTAAATAGGGATAAATATCGGATTATGACTTGATTGATTAAAATTGAAACGTTTTAAAATTAAAATATGACGTTTTAAACGTTAGGGACCAAAATAAAAAACAGCCGAAACGTTAGGACTAAAACAGTTACCCTTTTATTTTTTCCCCTCTACTACATTATATTTTCATGTTGGCCCTCAAAAATAAACATCTAGCTCCGCCCTGGTAGCATTACTCTTACTCCAAGATGAAGGACATGGAGGAGGAGGTAGTTGATGGGCACGTGCAGGAGGATGGAGAGCGCGAAGCAGCACGTGAGAGGGAGAGTGATGGACTGAGAGCGAGGTAGATTCTGATAGGGTGAAGGAACGACTGCGCTAAGAGATAGGGAGAGAGTAATATATGAAGATATGAGCCACGCTTGCGATGTCTCGATCTTGGCCAAAGAATATTAAGATGCGGCGCATGTTAAGCCAGAGGAAGGAGATGATAATGGAGGTTAAGAGAAGGAGGAGGATTTTTCTGTGCATGGCGTGGGCGAGGAGTTTGAATTTGTTGGCACCGAAGGCCTGAGAGCAGATTGGCTCCATGCCCATGGCGAGGCCGGAGAGGACGGAGTAGGAGGTGATGTTGGCGAAGGCCATGGCGAGGGAGCCGGCAGCGAGGGGGAGGGGGCCGAGGCGGGCGAGGAAGAGGGTGGAGATGATGGAGCGAGAGTAGAGCAAAAGGGATGTGAGGATCATAGGGAGTGAGATTTTGGCTATGCATTTGGCCTCGTTGATGATTGAAAACGTGAACAGGAGGTGTGGTTTTTGTTTGAGTGATGTTGGGGAGTTGGGGATGAGAGGTTTGGAGATGTTTGTTGAGGCATCATCATCCTCAAGAGATGGTATCATCTTGCACATCACTGATGATTTGGGAAAGACTCTTATCTTCACTACTTTTGAGATTTTTATATGGGATTTTGATTTGATGTTTTAACATGTAGAGAGTGGAGACCAATGAGAGTTATAAGGGGAGCCTTTTCGTGGAATTTAATGAGGAAAGAGATCTCTAATATAATCTAGGATATTCATTCACATTTTCTATACCAATCTTATAAGTGTCTTAATTACACTTTGACTGGTACATAAATATTAGAATTCATTCACATTCATGCATTTATTTAATTTTAAAAATAGTGAACTTGAAAATTAATTATTTTTAATAATATAGTAACTGACAATGCATAAAAATTAAATTCATATTAAAATTAGCAACATTGAATTACTATTCAAAATAGGGTATTGAATCTGAATTTTAGTGACCATAGAATTGTATGTTAAATTTCTTAATTTCTATATCATAGACAATAAAAAATAATATAGTATTTAGTAATTAATATAGATAATTAGGAATGATCTTATTAACTAAAAACGTTTAATACTTCAATAAAAAAAAACGTTATAATATTATACAAACGTTTTTTTAAAATGATAATTTATGAATTCAATATAAAAAGTAATTATATCTTTTTAATAGAATATTACTGTGTAGATGTAAAAAAAAATTACATGTATAGATATGTTATGGTAGCTTCTTCTCATGACATGTGATTTTATTCTTTCTTTTTTTTTCTTTTGGTACTTGAATTTAAGTAATGTTAACTTTTTTTAATTTGTGATATAATTTGTCCCTTAATTAATATTAAATTAACAATATCATTTCTTTTTTTAATGAAGTTAAATTTTTTATCCTATGTAATGGACCAAATAATTCATGTATATAGAATGAATTTAGGCCTTTGAATGGACTTTTATAAATATCATAATATTATTATTGTTGTTATTATTAACAACAATGCAAATATACAATAATAATTATTAAAACTTGAAGAGGCATCATAGTTTTTAATTAATTTTAGCAATTAATTCATGAGTTTATTTTCGTCAAATTAATAATCCAGTTCTTTAATTTTTTTTTTCATATCTCTCACAATGACAAATAAAAAGTAACAATATTTTTAATTTTAAAATAATTTTTTTAATATTTCAACTTTTTATTCCAAACCGACTAACTAATTTTCTTTTTTTCTTTAAACAAATAGATAGCCTTGACATACAAAATAAATAATTAAATATACCTCCATAAATAAATACCAAGAACATCAACGGTAAAAAAATAAAAGTGCTGCTAACCTTCGTAGTGTGTTTTAATTTGCTGCCCATGCAGGAAAAAATGTCATTAACAACTTAATTATAATCATAATCACCTTTTGAAAAGCTAAATAAATTAAACTTATTTTTGTGTCAGGTTGTCACTATCTTTAGGTTATGCATTTTTGAAATTTTCAAGTACCTTCAACACCACATGTCAATATGTTAAAGAAGCTATCTCATATCTATATGTGTAGATAATTTTGGGTGTCTACACCTTAGAATTTTCCTAAAACTATACTTTACACTAAATGTTTATCAAAATTATTTTTTTAAAAGAAAACAATGCATTAATGCTAGATATAGGGCCATCCGTATTTACTGAATCATATATTTAGAGAAAACGTTTGTTTCTTATCATTTATATTTTAAGCGTATTTTTATTACTATCTATATTATGGGATATAGGGTTATAATGTTGATATGCTAAAATCAGTTATTAATGTATAATATTATAGCTTGATTCACTCATGAACTAAACTATTTTAATTTAGCTCAACGATATAATCATGCCAATGTGTCCAAAAGATCTGATACACAATTTATGGACTTCTTTGGGAGCGATTATGAGTAAATGGTATTGTATCTTGGCTTAAATAAATTTCACTTAAATGGTTTTATATTATGGATACAATTAATCTCAAATCAATTCCTTAAAGGAATCTATTATTAATTGGGATTCAATCAAATCTACATTTTGTTATTACATACCTGCAATATTTGGAAATTTTAGAGTTGAAATATATTAGTTTTTATTTCAACCAAATATATCATTTGGTGAATCAATGCTGTTTAGAAATTTATTTATTATTGAAATTAAATCCAATTCCCCTGTTAAATCCACCTCAAGATTGTGTCAGAAACATACATACTCGCATTTGGTCTCACAAATTCACCACACTTGTCAAAACAATTTCTCATTTTTAGAAATGTACTAGAATATTTTACCCATGGTAATTATTATAATATTATAATAATAAATGAGAAAATTTGTAAGTTAATATTTTTAGTAAAAAAATAGGAGTTAATATAAAATAAGATAAATGCAAAGAAAAATTATCAGTCATCTAATATTTATGATAATAAATAAAATATATAATATTATAAAATTTGAAAATAATCAAAATTAATTTAAATAGATAGATTTTTTTAATTTCAAGATTTTTTAATATTTACGTTATTAGTGAGATACATTAATAAACTTTATTTATAAGTTAACATTATATAGAAATTAAATATTTGTAAAGAAATGATAGGTGAAATTTAATTTTTACATTTATTTTTCATGAACATGAGAGTCAATTTATTCAAGACACTTTACATAACATTGTAGGGAAAAAAAACTGAATAAACCTACATAATCTTTCAAAGATATTTTTATTAATTTAAAAATATTTCATGTATATTTTTTATGGTTTAGTCTGTTTATAAGTAAACACTATATATAAATTAAATATTTATTTAATTTTTTCCTACATTAATAATTTTCCACAAAACTTTGAATAAGTTATATCTCTTTTAGTAAATAATGTGAATAAAAATGAAAAGTAAATTAGCTATTTAATTCTCTTTTCTATAACTTGTAACAATATAAAAAAAATGAGATCCATTTTTTTAGTTAAGAGAAAAATAAATGTTCACAATTTGATATTTACAGGGGAAGATAAATTTTTGTAAGATTCTTTTAGTATCTATATTGTTTATTTTAAAAAACATTTACAATAGTAACTTATTTTAATTTATAATCTAAAAAAGCAGTACAAAAATTAAAAAAATAAATAATTATAGTAACATCAATTAAATGTGCTTTTAACAAATATATTCAACTCGTACTTTTTTAATCCATTACTTTGACTAAATTCATATTTATTAGCAATTAAAATAAGGAGTAATCCAAAAAAATATTATTAAATACTATTTTGTTAAAAAAAGATGAAAGAAAG
>JASCZI010181285.1:44636-77263 GCA_036250425.1 Stylosanthes scabra | reverse complement strand
CATTAAACAAAAGAGAGAGATAATAAAACAAAAGTAGCTAATTAAAAGACACAAATCAATGTTACGTATATTATATAATTTTATTTTTCTGTTTTAAAATAATTATCCAAAAATTAGTATACATATTTTATAGGAAAAAATAAAAAGTTAAAATAATAATTGATAGCAAAAATCAATGAAAAATATTTTTTTATAATTTAATTTAATTTAATATATTTATTTTAACATAATTGAACAAAAAATATAATAGCATAAAAATAAATCTTTGTAACATTTAAATTTATTATGAATAGATAAAACTACTATAGAATAAATGAATGTTGAATGACTAATATAAAATGAAATTTTTCATACATTTTTATTTATAAATCTTTCTTATAATATATATTTCATAAATATGAAATATTTAAAAAAAATAATTTGATCATCATGTCTCTATTTTATTTATGTATTAAATTTATTCAATTTGTTAAGTTAAATTATTATTAGATTAAAATATTTTGCTATTTTTATAAAATTTAAATTAAACTTTTGTTATAAATTTTTTCCATAAATATATAAATAATTTTAAAATAAATCTAAAATTAAGCTATTTTTAATGGATTTAGATGTTATGTATCTATTTAAAAAAAATCATAGTATATATATAATCATATCATATCTTTTACTATAATGTATAGCTGGGCATGGCTCTCCGTCTAAAGCATGAGGTGTCATCTCTTCATGTCATTGGTATTATTTTTTATTAATATAATATATAATAATATAAATTAAGAGAGAGTGAAAGTTAATCATAGATAATAGGTGTGAATGATATTTATACTTTATACGTCATTATGAGAAAAGGTAAATAAGGTGTGCCTCACTTGAGTTGATTTTTAGTGAATGTCAATGTTTTAATATTAGTAAAACATCTCTTGCTTTACAGTTCACTTGAGTTGATTTTTAATGAATGTCAATATTTTAATATTAGTAAAACATCTCTTGCTTTACAGTTCTCTTTTCTCACTAACAATTGATCCCTCCTTTGTATGTACAAGATTTAAATATAGGCCAATACTTTGATGAGGAAAAGAATTTGATTCATCATGTGAGAATTGTAGATATTGCCATTAGATTCTTTACGCGTGGGCATGTACGGAAAGGGAAGAGGAGTATCTCTGTCGCGCAGGAGGTGTGACGGGGATTTGTCGGGTCATATTAACATAATGAGAGGTCTAGAGGATTAGGGGGTAAGCACAATTAAGGAGTAAGGTTTTTTTGTTGAATTTGTATTGAGATAAAAAAAAAATGGGTTTATGCCTGGGTTGAGATAGGAAGGAAGGCTTTAATTTTTTGTAATTGATAACGAAGCTTAAATAATATAAAGGTAAAATATTTTGGGTAACCGAAGCCATGATTAGAAGGACGCCGTAAGAAATAAGTATTATGCAAGGACTGAAGGAAGAAATTTGTAAAAAGCAAAAGAGAAAAAAAGGTTGAATTAGTATGTGACCGAGAAATTCAAAAAAAAAAAAAAGTAAGAAATACTGCAGGAGGTTGAATTGTCATGGGAAAAAAATTAATTATAAAAAATTGGAGAATGATTAGCTGAATTTATAAAAATAGTGAATAAGACAATCCTAAAGTAAAAGTTTTGTTATATAATTTATGATATTAAAAAAGACGAAAAAAAATCAAAATATCAGTTTAAATTACAAAGTAAATAAATTATGAAGAGATTAAATTAATAGATAATGATATTTGAACAAATGATTTTGTCTAATTAAATTTAATTAAATAATTTATTTTTATATTTAATAGAATATTATTTTGATGTTAAATAATATAAAAATAACGCCTAAACAAAATTTTATTTAACATCGAAATAATATTCTATTTAGTAAATAAATAAATGACTTGGTTGATTAAATCATTTGTTCATATAAAATTATTATTCAAATTTTTTATTTAGCTGTAAGAATAAACTCATTTCTTTTTTTAAGAATAATTTTATCAGTATTAGAATATTTTGTGGATAATTTTAACTTTTTTTTCTATTTTTATTGGTGTTGTGTCATTAAAGAGATATAATTAAGACATGAAGATTTATCTTATCAGCATAGTCAGAGACGTAATGGGTTCTTTGCATCTGCCACGTACATATATTTAACATTTTTAAAATAATAATAACTTAATTTCATCTTCAATCACACAAAAATATATATATATATATAATTAGTTACCGTATAAAAATATGAATTTAGTATTAATAAAAAAAATTATGTTATATTGTTGAAAACAAGTTTAATTAGTTGATGATAACACAATTATTCTAATACGACAGATTTGAACCGATTATTTTATTTTAAAAATATGTAATTAATGAAATATTTAATTAGTCTATTATAACAAATTAAATTATTTTAATAGCATTTATTTTTAAAAAAAATTATTATATAAATATATATTAGTCTACTTTATAAACTTTTTATCTTATATCAATTTTATTCATCAAAGTGTCCTATTTTCATTAGTAGTAAATTGCAAAGAATTCTTTCTTTTTACTAATCATTTTACTAATTATACCTTAATTTGCAATGACTTATGCTTAATTATGACTAGTTTAATTATTCTAATAGTTTTCTTTTGTATTATTCTAATGGGTTAGTCTAAGTGTATACCAAAATAAGCCATTAAAATCAGCCACAGTATATAATACACATTAAAATATAAAATACGCACTAAAAATAAGTTTAGGGTTTAGGATTTAGGATTTAGGGTTTAGTGGCTGATTTTAGTGGTTGATTTTGGTGTACAAATAGAATTATTGTATTCTAATAGCTTATTATTTTACTTTTTTTTACTACACCTCTACAATGGATTCTTCCTGCGTGGTAGGTGATGGACTTACAACGTCAGGAGCAAAACATGAATCACTCCCTTATCCCACTAGTGCAAAAAAAAAAAAAAGATTCTTACACCCTACAAGCCCAACAAAAAGCCCATATACTTAATTATAGTCATTAATGCCTAACCACAATTATAATAGTCACGTTCATTTCATATATCTAGACAAAAATAATAGAAAAACTGCAACATACTGTTTCCCTTGTGTCAAATCCCCTACGCGTTTAACTTTCCATACCGACAGCACAGCTTCATCATGTGAGGAACAAAATCAATTTCCTCATCAGAGTTGCTCCCTTAAATATATCATCAAGTCATCATTCTTACCTTATAACCGGTTTTGTGGGAACCTGCAATCAATCTTCTATAATGACTATGTATGGGAGATCTCATATGTTGCTCATTCAATTTGTTTGGGTTGTCTCCTACCTCTATTTAAACCAAATGTTTCTGCACCATTCTTCATCAATCGTTGGTTGGCCGACGGCCACCTACTTGTGTCGCCGTCTAGCATCTTATTTGTATTCTATTTCTGTCATGCCCAGCATCGTCGCTATAAACCCAATCTTCTACCACATGTTTGATAGTGTCACCACCAACAGCCATCAATTCTAGCATTGCCTTCTTTTGAGTATAGAACTGGAGAAGTTAAAATTTAAAATCACAAAACACTCTCTTGAAATCATATCTTGGCTAAACTAAGCATATATCATTTAATTAAATAATTTTTTTTTTCTTTCTATTTTTACTATTCTACCAACAATAGATTCCTAATCTCCTTTAATACTTTATTCTCCTTGATTTAAGAATGTTGCTAGATTGATTTGATTAAGGTATCACTTTGATTATTTTTTGTTATTTTCTTTTTCTTATGAAAACATTTTAGATTTCGCTACTAATTTATTATTTGCTTTATTACAAAAATATCGAAGCTTTAGTATTGGTTTATATTCACAAAGAAACTTGCACCTTTTGGGAGAAGCGTTGAATTTAATTTGATGTTTAAAGATTTGTCAAAAATTTGTTTTGATATTTATGGAGACTTTATAAGTGTAATATAATGGTCATGAAATTTGTACTTCAAACCACTTATTAATATGCTGCAGCTATTTATATTAATGTGGTGTCACGGTACTTATTTCTTTTGATAGTTGTCTAATTTTTACTCTTTTTTAAATATTTTCATTAACTTATTCCCCAAATTAATTTGCTATTTCTCATTGTCATCATGGTGTTTGCTTCAATATTTTGGAATGACATAAGAAAAAATTTCATTAACTTTGAAGTGGCTTTGGATATGGCAAAAGCTATGTTAGAATTGTTTTATTAGTTATTATGTAATACATCACTTTTTCATTGCATCAGCTTCAAAATGGTTATAGACTTACAGTTAACCTTTTGTGTTAACTATTGTTACTATCATATTTTGTGTTAGTAAAAGTAGTTACTATTGAATATATATTTTTATTAGATAGAAAATAAATTGATAGTTTATTGTTTTTAGTTGGAGTCAATGATATTTAAAAGATATAAATTAAATTGCTAATTTGAAAACTTTTTATTAAATTATTATCCAACAATAAAAAATATAACAAATCACATTATCTTTAAAAAAATTTTATATTAATTTCATTGATCACATAATGTCCCGTGCATTGTACGGGATTATATACTAGTATCATCTATATATTATATGAATTATAAAACATATATAATGTTTAAAAATTTCAAAAAATTTGAGGGGATGACACCTCATCCATTCCACTTAGTTTATATGTGTGTTTTCATATATTAATATAGATGATCAAATTGATCAATGAATTTACAAATTAGAAATATCCTATAATTATATAGGAACACATTATTTTACTAAACACACGTTAATCATATACTTCTTTTCATGCGTCTAAAAAAATATTTCAACTTCTAAAACACGTTTCTTCTTCTTCTTTAATAGAGCACGTCCTCTTCCTCTTCTTCTTCTTCTTTTTCTTCGTCTTCTTCTTCAATAAAGCAATTGGAGATTCATAAATTCTGGATGTGTTTATGTGTTTTTTAGGTTTTGATTTATTTGAATAATTTTATTGTTCTTGCTATTTGATTGTTTTTTCTGAGATTTATTTCATTCTATAAATTTTTTATTTATGTTGTTTGATGGTAAATTCTGAATTGGTTTTAACTTGGACGAGCAATTCTTTATTTAATTTTCTGTAAATTTTTTTGTTCATTTGTTCCATAAATTCTGTTCAATCAGTCTATATTATCTGTTCAATTGTTACTCTATTTTTTGTAGTTTTTTTTTCTTGTTGTTGAATTGTTTATTTTTAGGTTCATTTCTGGCTCTATTTTTATAATTATTGTTCTTGTTATTTGATTGTTTATTATGAGATTCAATTCAATCTGTAAAATCTACATTCATGTTAAAAAACTGATTTCAATTTGTTTACGTGTTTTATGCACGAGTTATCCTTGAAATCCTTGCTGTTTAATTGTTTATTCTGAGGTTTACTACATGATGTAAATTGTCATTCATTTTCAAAATTCGTTTTGAATTGATATGTTTGCTTAAATCTTTTTGTCTGGTACGTCCCTAAATTCCGTTCAATCTGTCCATAAATTCTGCTCAATATGTCCATAAATTCTGATTAACGATTAATTCATTTTTGTTTTGGCTTTGTATTGCAGTTTTTGTGTATTGTTGATGCAGAATACGTCACTCATGTTGGGATGACATTTGTAACATATGCTGAAGCTAATGATTTCTAGAAAGAGTATACTAAATGAGTTGGATTTGCGTCTAAAATGAATAGAACCATAAATCATTTTGTACAGAATTTCAAAATGAAGTAAACAGAATCCTGGATCATTTTGAACAAAATTTCAAAACTGAAGTCAACAGAATCCTGAACCATTTTGATTAGAATTTAAAAATGAAGTGAACGCAGAATCCTGATTCATTTTATCATTTACATTTCAAGGTTTTCAAACACTCAGATTCAAACCAAAAACAGAATCTAAAATCAATTTGAGCAGAATTTCAAAATGAAGTGAACAGAACCCTAAACCATTTTGAACAAAATTTAAAAACAGAATCCTGAACCATTTTAAACAGAATTTAAAAATGAACTGAACAGAATCACAAATCATTTTATCATTCACATTTCAAGGTTTTCAAACACTCAAATTTAAACAAAAAACAGAATCTAAAACCAATTTGAGCAGAATTTCAAAATGAAGTGAACAGAACCTTGAATCATTTTGAACAGAATTTAAAAACTGAAGTGAATAGAATCCTGAACCATTTTGAACATAATTTAAAAATGAAGTGAACAAAATCCTAAATCATTTTATCATTCACATTTCAAGGTTTTTAAACACTCAGATTCAAACAAAAAACAGAATCTAAAACCAATTTGAACAGAATTTAAAAATGAGGTGAATAGAATCCTAAATGATTTTAATATTCAGAATTGAATGTTTTTCAAACACTTATATTCAAACGAGTAGAATTTAAAAATGAGGTGAACAGAATGCTAAATGATTTTAGCATTTAGAATTCAAGGTTTTCAAAACACTCAGATTCAAAGTAAAACAGAATTCTAAATTAATTTGAGCAGAATTTAAAAATGAGGTGTACAGAATCCTAAATTATTTTAGTATTTAGCATTCAAGGTTTTTAAACACTCAGATTCAAACCAACATGTAATAACAACAACAACCACCACCATGTAATAGAGGAGGAAAAAGAAGAAGACAACCACCATGTAACAACAACAATAACCACAACCATCATCACATAATAGAGGAAGAAGAAGATGAACAATAACAACAACGTAACATAGAAGAAAAAGGAGGTGGAAGAGGAAAAGAAAAAGGCTATGCATTTGGCCTCGTTGATGATTGAAAACGAGAACAGGAGGGGTGGTTTTTGTTTAAGTAATGTTGGGGAGTTGGGGATGAGAGGTTTGGAGATGTTTGTTGAGGCATCGTCATCCTCAGGAGATGCTAACATCTTGCACATAATTGATGATTTGACAAAGACTCTCTGATCTTCACTACTTTGAGTTTTTTTTTATAGAGATTTTAATTTGATATGGTATTGAATCTAAATTTTAGTGGTCATAGAATTTATGTTAAATTCCTTAATTTCTATTATAGACAATAAAAAACAATATAGTATTTAATAATTAATTCAAATAATTACGAATGATCTTATCAACTAAAAACGTTTAATATTTCAATATAAAAAACGTTATAATATTGTACAAACGTTTTTTTAAAATGATCATTTATGAATTTAATTTAAAAAGTAATTATTTTTTAATGTAGAATTATTATCTATATTATGAGATATAGAATTATTATAGCCTGATTCACTCATGAATTAAACTATTTTAATTTAGCTCTTGCACATAATTGATGAATTGAGAAAGACTCTGATCTTCACTACTTTGAGATTTTTATATAGAGATTTTGATTTGATATGGTATTGGATCTAAATTTTAGTGGTCATAGAATTGTATGTTAAATTCCTTAATTTCTATTATAAACAATAAAAAACAATATAGTATTTAGTAATTAATTCAAATAATTAAGAATGATCTTATCAACTAAAAACGTTTAATATTTTAATATAAAAAACGTTATAATATTATACAAACGTTTTTTTTTAAAATGATCATTATATTTATGAATTTAATTTAAAAAGTAATTATTTTTTTAATGTAGAATTATTATCTATATTATGAGATATAGAATTATTATAGCTCGATTCACTCATGAATTAAACTATTTTAATTTAGCTCAACGATATAATCATGACAATGTGTCCAAAAGATCTGATAGACAATTTAAATAAATTTCACTTATAAAATGTTGGGCACATGGAGAGTAAAATTGTCGGAGAGAGACTTTAGGAAGGAATCAAGTGAAAGAACACAAGATGAGAAAATACCACATTCAACTCAAACCTTAAAGTGTCAAATAAGTGAATCTCTCATTTTATAAACTCCTTATTTCTCTTTACTTCAAAAATATGGGACTAATCCCTCACACTTAAACCATAACATTAAATAGTTTCAGGATACAATTGATGTCAAATCAATTCCTTAAAGGAATCTAATATTAACTGGGATTCAATCAAATCTACATTTTGTTATTACATACCTGCAATATTTGGAAATTTTAGAGTTGAAATATATTAGTATTTATTTCAACCAAAAATATCATTTGGTGAATCAATGCTATTTAGAAATTTATTTATTATTGAAATTAAATCCAATTCCCCTGTTAAATCCACCTCAAGATTGTGTCAAAACATGCATACTCGCATTTGGTCTCACAATTTCACAACACTTGTCAAAACAATTTCTCATATTTAGAAATGTATGATCAAATTGATCAATGAATTTACAAATTATAAATGTCATTCGTCCTAATTCAACTATCGTTAATATAGTACCGACATCAAACGTTAAAATATTATTCTGATATCTCTAACGATAAGATAAGATGTGGCTAAAAACTTAAAATAATTAAATCGGTGTTCTAAATTGATTAATTAGACTCAATTTATTTAATTAGTTTAGTTTTATATTGGTGTAGAAACTAAAGTGAGTTCAACTAATCAGTTTGAAGCATTTATTTAATTTGATTATACTGAAGTCTTAATTAAGGGTGTGCATAAATTATATAAATTCGTAGATCTACGGTAAAAAAATCGAATTCGATCATATCTATACAGCCATTGAATTCGATTTGATTCGAATAGTGACATATATGGATCGCGAATATGAAATGGTCATCCGCAAATCTGTATGCACATATTAATAAATAAATAATAAAAATATATTAATACATGTGTTAATGATCAATTTGTTTGAATGTATGTTTGAATTTTTAAATTTTTGTTACTGTTAAGTTTATTGATTTAATGTTAAATAAAAAAATGGGTTAAAAATGGACTTTATATTATTATATTTTTGTTTTTATCCCATAATTTTTTTTTAATTTTCAAGTAGTAAGCGACAAAATGTTCGAGGAGTCGAAAATAAGCATAGATTTGAAGATTTCTGAATAGGTTACCATTTCGAACTGCTACTAAAACAACGGGCATGCAAGAGACAACCTGGCCAACTAAAACATCTTGCACGAATCCTAAGTGATAAAAAAAATTAAAGAAGAACTTATCTTCTTTCTTTTTTATTATCTTCGTCGCGTATGTATAAGACTGAATATCTGGATCAAGAAATCGAATTTCAATTATTTGTGGAAACATGCCACCAATTGGTAAAACTCTTTAATAAAAAAAAGATGTTGTATATGAATCAGGTACATATTCCTTTAAATTATATGTATATGCATAGGATGGATCCGCAATCCAATCCTATATACAAATATGTTTTCCGGATTGGATTAAAAACAAAGGCTAAATGTGTGAATTTCTTATCGGATCCACACACATCCTTAGACTCTTAATCATACCACCTTATCATTGGAGATGCTTTATTTGCTGGTGGCGCTGCTGTAATGATTCATGTCAAACATTATATTAACGGTAGATAAATTAGGTATAATCGATTTGGTCATTTACAAAAATAAAAAAATATTTTGATGAAAACTGTAAATTTCAAGCACCAATCTGTCGTTACCTTGGTTTATATTTTAACAAAACTTTCTTTTGTAAAAATTCTATCAATTTTGTGTATAGGTTGCACCGCTTCTAGGTTAGCTTGAAACAGATAATAAATTGTACTAAAAATTATTTTAGAGTCTCTAAAACTTATGCCATAATTTTTTGTGGGATCGGTTTTGTTAGAGTCTCTCATATATGTTAGAGGTGTAGACGTATAGTTTGGATAGTTTTTGATGAGTTTAGAATCTAAGTTGAATATTCTTTTTTCTTGTTAGAGTAGTATTTCAATATGTATATTTCAATATAGAATATATCTATGTGCATCATTTTATACACCTGTACACAATATTTAATAACACAGAAAAATATAAATATTAGAATAAAAATTTACATTTTTATGTGCTAATATTTACATATTTTATGTTATTAAATAGTATATATATGTGTATACAATAATACATCTAATATCACCCATAAAGAAATACTCTAACGCGTCTAATTATATAACATTCTTTTACCACTCTATGTTATCTAATAATGATTTGTTATGGAAACACTTTTCTTTTCACTATTATGAAAAGCTATTAAATAGTTGAATATATAATAATATAAGGTGAAGTTTTTATGAAGATATCTAAAGTGTCTTTTCAAAAAGATAGGTGCTACGTTGATTATTTTTAGTTACAAGGATACATAACTTAGGTGTTAATTATTCTCAACTCCCCTGCAACAAATGCAATTCACGTGTAATAAAGATGAGTCTTGTAATCAGTTAAATAATTAACGTTAGACAAGATAATTATTAAATGTTATTTTATTTTATTTTATTTTATTTATTATTTAAAAATAGAATTAATTTGTAAAAAGTAAACAAAATAAAATTTTCATTTGGCCCAATTACTTGTTTACTTACGATGATTATTTTTTTTGGGCTGAAGATCATAGAATAAGTCATATCCTATTAAAATGAGAAAATTTAACCGAAAAAATATGAAAAATTAATCTTACTTAGATGAGATGAAATGAAGTTAAAGGTTATCATTATTTAATGGATTTACAGAATTTCCTGGTAAATAATAAGGCGTTTCACAATATTTAATTTACATGGAATAAAATGTATTTTTATTGTCAAAAAATTGACTAATATACTTTAAATAATTTTAGATATTTAAATATATTAAGAATTTATTATTATTATTTTTGCCCCACCTATAAAAAAAAATTGAATTCGTCATTGGGTGGGGCATTTATAGCTTAATAATGATAATTAGTTTTTGTTTTCTAATTTTTCAACAAAACTTTTTTTTCATAAAAACCATATAAAAATATATATTTTATATAAAATATATATTCTTAATAAAGTTTAATGCTTTTCTGAATAATTATTTGTAATTAAAAACATTGTAAATTTAATAAATAAAGTGTATAAAATTAATCTTTAACATAATATAAAAAATAACTTTAAAAGCATACTTGGGCACTTGATAAGGAACAAAAATTAATTAAATTAATTTAATCAATTCAACTTTAGAATTTAAGAAAATAAAATATTAATATTATATTATTTATATTTCACAAGACATTCAAACACATAATCTTTATCTTTACTCAAATAATATACATGTACACATGATTTTAATACCACACTCACACGAACCCTTCAGCTCACTAAACCTTCAGCTCACACACAATCATCCACGTGACACGCTTTCCAAACCCTGAAATTAGGATTCAACGGAATTTCAAATTGTGTGCCCTATTCATCGTCTTCTCCAAAGCTTCATTCATCATCTAAAGCTTCGTTCATCATCATCATCATCTTCTCCTCCTCCTCCTCCTCCTTCGTCTGTTTCGTTTTCATGCTTTTTGTTTGGTAGTCGTTTATTATTTGATTTTCTTTGTCGTTCATTTTGCATTAACGATGAGAGATTGGTGTTCAATTCTACTGGATCTGAATTCAATACATGAGGAACCTCAATTGGAAGAGCAAATGGAGGTTAATAATTTTAATTACTTGTTACAATTGATTTTAGGATTCTGATTTCTCTTTCTTAAATGTTTAATGTATGAGTGAATTTTGTTGTGTTTTGATCTTGTTTTTAGATTCATATGATTCTAGTTTTTTTCTTGAGTTACCAGAATTCTACTCATTCTATTTCAAAATTCTGCTCAAATTTTAGCAGGATCTGAATTCCATTAATGAGGTAGGGCAATTGGAAGAGCAGATGGAAGTTCGTGACTTTGTTTTACTTGTTAATTGATTTAATATTTTATTTTGTCTTTACTAAATGTTTAATGTATGAGTGAGTTTTGGTGTGGTTTGATCTTTGTTGTTAGTTTCATTTGATTGTAGTTTTTGTTTCTTAAGTAACCAGAATTCTATGCATTTCATTTTAAGATTCTGCTCAAATTTAGTCAGTTTTGGTGTGGTAATATTCATTTTGATTCTGATTTTACTTTATTGAGTAACCAGAATTCTACTCATGCTAATTCAAAATTCTGCTCATTTTTAATCAAGATCTAAATTCCATCCATGAGGAAGGGCATCTGGAAGAGAAAATGGATGTTAATGATTTTTCAATTAGTTGTCATTATTGATTTAGGGTTCTGTTTGAACTTCTTAACTTTTTGAATGTGTTTATATTCATTTTGATTTTAGTTTTTCTTTCTTGAGGACAATTATGGATTCTGCTCATTCTATTTTAAAATTCTACTCAATTTTAATCAGGCTCTGAATTCCATCCATGAGGTTGGACAATTGGAAGAGCAAACAGAGGTTAGTGATTTTCACTTACTTGTCATTCTTGATTTAGGGTTCTTTTTGTATTTCTTAATTTTTTAATGTATTTATATTCATTTGATTCTAGAATTTTCTTTCTCGAGGACATTTTAAAGATTCTATTCAAATTGGTTTAGAATTTTGCTCATTGTAATTTAAAATTCTGCTCAAATTTGTTTTGGCTCTGTTTTTTTGCAATTTTTGTGTAATGTTGATGAAGTGTATGTCCCCAAGGTTTGAATGATATAGAAGTTTGAAAGGCTCCCAAACCAATCTCATCAACAAGTCGTTTCTTCTTGTTAGAAAGTTTGTTAAAAAATTTCCTTAACTTAATAGAAGTGCATATTTTGCTGTAGGTTTATGGACTTGCTTGTTAGCCATTCTGTTCAAGAAATCGAAACCAAATTGAGCAGAATTTAAAGAATAAGATGAGCAGAATCCAAATAACCTTATCATTCATCATTTTGAGCAGAATTTGAAAATGAATTGAGCAGAATGTTAATTGGTTATAGCAATCAGTATTTTGAGTCTTTCAAACACTCACAATCATATCTAGATCAGATTATATTAGCAATTTGAGCATAATTTAAAAATTGATTGAGTAGAATCATAAAATAATCTTAAACAGAATTGAGCAGAATTTTCATACTAATTTGAGCAGAATACAAAACAAGTTATCATTCACCATTCAAGGATCTCAAAAACTCAATTTCAAACCAAAATAAGAATATGAGACCTTTTTGAACATAATTACATATCAACATGAGCAGAATATAAAACAACTCACCATTCAACATTCAATGATCTCAAAAATTCAGTTTCAAACCAAAATAAGAATGCAAGTCCATTTTTTAGCATAATTTTCATATCAAATTGAGCATAATACAAAACAAATTATCATTCACCATTCAAGGATCTCAAAAACTCAGATCCAAATCAAAATAAGAATGCAAGACCATTTTTTAGCAGAATTCCACATCAACATGAGCAGAATACAAAACCACTTACCATTCAACATTCAAGGATCTCAAAAAATCAGTTTCAAATCAAAATAAGAATGCAAGGAAAACAACAACAACTGCGTAATAAAGGAAAAAGAAGAAGAAGAAGAAGAAGAAGAAGAAGCTCTGTTGGGTTGCGTGCGTGAATTTTGGATAGTTTGCGTGTTTGAAGGAAGCTGGGAATGTCGCATGAAAACGCGTGGGTGAAGGTGTGTGTGTGACGTGCACTGCACCTGCCTTGGATGAGAGTGAAAAAATTTTGTGTGTCTAATGTGTTTGTGTGTACATATAACAAAATTAATCTTTATTATTGTGTCATACAAATTTGTGTCCTAAATGTTATCATTAATTAGAGAGATAATCTCTAGATATTTAAAATATTAAAGTATCCTCACTAGAAGATACTCTTAGTATCTTCCCTATAGAATTTTTGATAATATAATTGACTAATGCTAATAAGAAATGACTTACTCTATTTAGTTTAATATATAAAATTTAATGTATATAATATTTTAAATTATACACTTAAAATTATACATATATTTATTCCAACCAACAGTAATTAATAAATAAATACCAACAAAAATTAAAGGGTTTTTATAAATAAATAAAAAAAATTCAAAAGTTATAATTATGAGTGTGAGTACAAAAATTTACATAAATAAGTCCTCTTTACTTATTTCGAAGTCGGTGGCCCCGAAATAAAGTTTACATGTATCTCGGAGTCGGTGACCTCGAGATACACCAAAAATGAAATATTAACCCTATCTCGGGGTCAGTGGCCCCGAGATACCCTCAAATTTTGTGAAAATATATATCGTTCATCTTAGTGGATGTGAGTGAGAATAATGAAGATACTTATAGAAATGGTGGGTCCCAAAAGACATTGAAACTCTCACACAAACCTGCTTTTATTTATTCCTTCTTTTTTTTCTGCTACTAGTTATACTTCTATCGTCTGAATGTACTTTAATTTCTTTCATTGACTTATTAATAACAAAATAAGAAAAACAATATTATATATATATATATAAATATACAAACAAAAATCATAAGAAGAATTAGGTGATTAATAATTTTTTGTATTTGACATTTTAATTAATAATATCTAATTTATTTTCTTTATTTAAAATGTTGATTCCAAAATTTTTTATATATACATAATGAAAAAGTCAAAGAAATGAAAAAGTAATGAAGAGATACAGCAGCATGCAGAGAGAGGAAAGTGTGTGGAACTGCCTTGAATGAGACGCTTCATTTTTTTTCTTTTTTAATTATTATTATTATTTTTTTTTGTTGCAAGCTCATTTATTGTTTTTAATTAATAAATTTGTAAGAAAGGCACCAGCAAACCACAACACCGTTGCACTTTTCAATGTTTGATGTGTTATATTTGACAAGCTGGAAAAAAGCAGAAACAAAAGAAAAAAGTGAAAAAGAGAGTGAGGTGTAAGTGCATGATTAGAGAGGGAAAGGAATACTCAAGTTTTGAAAAAATATTTTCACAAAATTTGAGTGTATCTCGCGGTCACTGACCCCCGAGATAAGTCCAATTTGAGTGCAGCTCATTGTAGAAAGCCAATTCGAGGACACTGCCATCGCTGAAGAAACGGCGAATGCGACGTCAGGTTCCCAGATTTTGGGAAAGAAGAAATAGTGGACGTTGAAAAAGCTACAAATAACACTACGGGATCTTTCGAGGACTTAATTCAAGCGTCCAGGTGATACCTTACTACTTCTCCAATAAATTAATTCATAATTGATAAACACATGCTTGAGATTTATATTTAAAGCGGTGGAAAAATTTAAACTCACCACCTCATTATGGCATCTTATGATCTAAAATTGCAATTTCAAAGAATAATATAATATTCACACGTAGCAATTCCAATCAGGTTATCTATAATCCTTGGTTTTTATCACACTTTAGCGATTATAGATTAAAAAAATAGAAGACTTCAAATAAGTTTGTCCCTAACTAATTGAAAGTTAAGGAAGGCAACTAGTAGTCTTTTCCTTGGTGGTTTTGTTTCTTTGTTTCCTGTCTCAAATTTTGTGGAGTCAAATTCCCAAAAAAATAAATGATCATGATACTATTGCGCCATCACCTCCATCCCACTATTCAATCATATGCCATCGGAGTTATCCATAAATGACAAAGCATTGCTACCAATGGCAAAGTGGTCCTTCCATCCACAAGCCAAAATAAAAGGGAATGGCAGAGAAGTAATTACGGACAACAGACATAAGACTACAAACGATGTCATCAAGAAAAACGGCTCTTCCTCAAAAAGCCAAATGTACGGCTCTTCCTCGGAGAGCCAAAAATACGACTCTTCCTCGGAAAGACAAGCACACGGCTCTTCCACAGAGAGCCAAAAACACAGCTCTTCCACGGAACACCAATAGCATGGTCGTTCCTCGGAAAGCCAAACACACGGTCGTTCCTTGGAAAGCCAAATGCACGGTTCTTCCTCGGAAAGACAAGCACACGGCTCTTCCTCAGAGAGCCAAAAACACGGCTCTTCCACGAAACACCAATAGTACGGTCGTTCCTCGGAAAGCCAAACAAACGGCTCTCCCTTAGAACGCTGAACACATGGATCTTCCTCGGAATACCAAACACACGATCATTCCTCGAAAAACCAAATATACGGCTATTCCTTGGAATGTCAAATACATGGTCCTTCCTCGGAAAGCCAAGCGCACGACTCTTCCTCGGAATACCAAATACACGGTCCTTCCTCAGAAAACCAAATCTACGACTATTTCTTAGAAAGCCAAATATACGGTCCTTCCTCGGCGGCTCTTCCTTGGAAAGCCAAAAATGCGGCTCTTCCACGGAACACCAATTGCAAGGTTCTTCTTCGGAAAGCCAAACACACATTTATTCCTCGGAGAACCAAATATGAGGCTCTTCCACGGAACACCAATCGAATTCCCTCTCTCTCTTCTCTGCCACGGACTTTCGAAGATATTTGACCTCGACAAATCTCTCTCCTTGTACATAACCTTGAAGTTGGTTATGGCAGACTCTAACTTATCTTTCACCTTAGCCTTTGCCTTCATGGCCTCCGATTACTTCTACCTCTACTGCGGCATTTAGACCTTGCAACGCCATCAAATCCCTAATTGGCTGCACACAATGATGCTCCCATTGATCGGCTACAGTTAGCCTGGGTCAACGGACTTCATAATAGTGTAAGCATGGCAGTCCACCCAACGATCTCAACACCACTACCAACGATGGCACCGAGGTTGACGATGGACTCGGGAGCTATCCAAAACGGGAGGCCTCAGCCCCACATTACCAATCCGGGGAGCCGAAGGATCCCAAGTGCAATTGATAGGCTATTCGAAACAGTCGTAACAACACCGATCATCATTCTGGCGACCTTTCGTAAGGATCGATTTGAATGAATTCTGAATCAACCAATAGTTGAGGCACCACATGCAATCAATAGAACATAATGTCAAAGAATTACAAAGAGAAAATGCAGAACTCAGGAGATCGGAGCGGCATTCAAAATCACAGCTATGCTCCTCTCCCAAACATCATTCCAAATCTCGGACATGCCCCTCCTCGGCGTCGTTCATGATCTCGATTGTGTTCCCCGACCGGCGGAGATGACAACACAGTAGTTCGAATGACATGCACTCTTCTTCAAAGAAGGATGATAGAGATCTGGCTTGTAAAACGGTATGTCATTATAAATAGAAAGGTCGGAATGAATCACCTCACAAGATTGGCTAGCAAGCGATTTACGCTTTCAACAGGATCGATCTCGACCTTCGTCGAGTGCTCTACTGAGTCAACGAGAAAATACGTTGAATGATTCAACGAGAAATGTAAAACCATTGATGGCCTTACAGACTCTGTGGTAAGCCTATGCCTCACAAACGGTCTCACCAACGACGACTTTAAGAAGCAACTAACGACCAAGCCGATGCGGTCAAGAAAGAGGATACATGTTATTGCCAAGGAATTCATCTATCATAAAGAAGTTAGTCGGATGGTAAAAACTACCAAGAACCCCCATACCCATACGGCTCCACGAGTTAATGCGAAACCACATAACCCTAGGGACAACCAACAGGACTTCGGGTTCAAAGGGCAACCAAAGCCATTGAAGCAGAAATTCAAAAACACGGCTCCCTTGGCAGCCTCCATCACGGAGATCTATCCAAAGATCTCCGAGAAAAGACGTCCTTCCCCGAACCAGACCCCTAAAAGGAAGAACCCAAAATACAAGAAACAGATCTTTGTTTTGTGATTACCCCCAAGAATACGGACATGAAACACAAAACTGTTACAATCTTAAGAATGTTATTGAACAAACAATCAGAAATGGAAAATCAATCGGGAACCTAGAAGTTCGAATAGGGAGAGATCCCTGAAGCCGAAAACTCGGAATCCCAAAACCAAAGAGATAAAGATGAGGAGCTGTCGACAGTGATTAATGTCATCACCGACTTTAGTGTTGTCGACAAATCTAAATATGTCCTGGAGAAGGATCTTAAAATCCTAACCATCCAAGCTCCCCCCAACATGCTCAGATATGAAGCTTAGAAAAGAGGATTGCAAATACGGCCTAGCAGATGCCGACGCACCCATGGTAATCTCGGCAAAACTCGGATCCGGCCTAGTTCGGAGGATCCTGGTAGCAGATTCTAAAATTATGTTCAGGATCGCCTTTGATGCTTTAGGCTTCAAAGACGGCGACCTGAAAACCCACCGACCTAGTGTCATGAGATTAGATGATCACTTCATCAAGCCGGACAGAAGTATTGAACTTCCGAATAAACATCGAAAAAGGAAATTCCCAGAAGACGACTATGGCCGATTTCGTCGTTCTACAGGACTCAACGGCTTATAACGTCTTTCTTGATAGAAAGACTATCAACGACCTTTCCGGGGTTATATACACGAAATTTTTGGTAATGAAGTATGAGACAGACATGAGAACTTTCGAGGATCGTGAGACAACCAAAATCTGCAGTAACAACAACTGAGCCTCACGGAAGAAGTCCCGAGAAACAATGGGATGGATGTCCGACGAAAGGGCCCAAGAGGTGAAGATACAAGCCAAGCCGCTCTTAGAAGCAGGACTCATTAAGGATTTTCCCTATTATACTTGGCTGGCCAATGTCATCCTCATAAAAAAGGCTAACGGGAAGTGGAGGATGTGTGGATTACTCTGACTTCAATAAAGCATGCCCTAAGGAATCTTTCCCCTTCCCAACATTGACGGTTTGGCAGATGCCTCTTTCGGCTATCGATACCTATCTTTCATGGATACGTACTCAGGATATAGTCAAATCCAAATGCATAAGCAAGATGAAGAGAAAACGGTATTCGTCACCCTTGACAACGCTTATTGCTATACGGCCATGCCATTTGGCATCAAGAACGCTGGAGCGACATACCAACGCCTAATCACAAAAATATTCCAAGTTCTAATCGGAAGGAAGGACGAGATGTACATAGACAATATATTGTTAAAAACCCAAGCACCAGCTGATTTACTCACCGACCTTAAAGAGGTCTTTTCCTCTATATGGAAATACAAAATCTCGTGAACCCCCCAACTCGGGGCAAGAAGCGATACACGAAGGTCCAAAGGAGCTTCTACCACCAGAAGACGACAAAGCGACTTCTTCGCCTAAACAACGAAAATAACCCTTTAAGTCGGCCCGCACGCCTCGACTCGGGGCAATTCGGCAACTCGGAAGATCGGAACACTTCGTTCTTCCAAGTTTAGAGCAACGGTTACGGATATTGGGCTCGCACAGCCCAAATCCACTACCGGCCTTCCTAACGTCGGCCAAGAGCCATCAACACGGCCCAATCCCCTCCGGATCTAAAAAATGCCCAAAGCCTTAATTATCATATCCGCACGAAATAAGATCATATCTGAACCGATCTCGTACGGATTCACTCCCTAAATAATAGGGATTACCACGGGTATATAAAGGGGAAATCAGCTCTCCCCTGGGCACGTCTTCTAAACCCTACCCAATTGCTATGCATTCAGAGACTCTTAAATCCTTATTTGGCGATTCTTCTCTAACACGCTACCTACCACTCACATAAACCTTCAACCTTCTATCTTGGCACGTCCGGTTATACCGGGAGTTTCTATACAATCATCAAATGTATTTACATCGTAGATTATAATTGATGTAATGTAAAAGTAGTATAGTCGTATAAAGAAATCAAATTAGAAAGAAAGAGCAAGAAGAACATACTGATGAATATGCATAGATTTCTAGAGTGGACGTGTACATAAATACTACTAAATGTGTATATGAATGATAATATTATTACACGCACCGACGCACGCATGTTATATTGAGTTTTGGTCGTGTATTTGTTACATAAAAATATGTATTTTTTAAATTACGAAAGAAGAAAAAGTCAAAAAACAGAATTATAAATTTAATTTTTTTATTAAAAATATAAAAAATTTAATATTTTAATGCATTTATTTTTCATTCATTAAATATAAATATTTATAATAAACTTATCATGTGCCCTTATGACACATGTTAACTAAACCCTAATTTAAAAAAAAAAAAAAACAAAACAAAACAAAAATGCCAAACCAAATTAGAATTGTTGACATTTTTTTAGCATTTTTCTTATAATAAAAATAAAGTATTATTTTAGACTCTAATATTTGGATCGAATTTTCTTTTAGTCTTTAACGTTTCAAACATCCTATTTTAATTCTAAAAAGTTTTAATCAGACTTAACTAAGTCCACACATTTCTATCTTATCTTGAAAAGCTAATGAAACTCTAACATGATGTATAGGTAATTAAGGTCGACCCACCCACGAGCAATAACAAAGACTTTCTCTCTACGATTCTCGTGTGATAATGATGAATGATTAGGATTTCAAGTGTTTTCTTTGTAATAGGAATGAGAGGAGAAAATGAAATGTTAACTTTGCATTGTGAAGTTTTTAAACGTAGAAGTGGAGTAATTAATCACTAAACAAATGGCCACCACAAATACGATGTTAAGTTCCCATCCAACATTTAACGGGGGACTTAATCGAATCTAAATAAAATTTTATGGGATAAAAATATGATGTTTAAAATGCTAAGGACTAAAATAAGATTCAACCCAAACTTTATGTACTAAAAAATATTTTACCCTGTAATATATTAGTGTGGAGAGAATAGAATTATTAATTAGATTAGTTATTGTAGAATTAATTACCAAAGATAACCATTAAAGATTTTAATAACGATAAAAATAACTATAAAAGATTTAAATGACAAAAATACCTATGAAAGTTAAGTGCTTGTTTGGATTGGCTTTTTTTTTATGAAAAAAGTATTTTTTTAAAAAAAAAGCTACTTTTCATTAAATTTGAATCATTTGGATACGTTTTTTAAAAATATTTTTGTTTAAAAAAAAAGCAAATTATGTGTTTTTTTAAGAAGCCAACAATGTGTTGCTTTTTTAAAAAAAGCAAAAAAAAAAAACAGTTTCTATTAATAAAAGATCTTTTTAAAAAAATCATAAAAAAAAATTCTTTTTTCAAAAGCCAATGCAAACTGACGCTAAAAATTGTTACAAAAACTTTAATATAATGTATATAAATATTTAAATCATTATTTTTTGGTGTTGTTTAAATTTTTATTTATATAGGCAGATATTTATGCGGATATTTTGTAAGTGGTAAAATATCATTTTTGTCTTTAATATTTGGGGTAAATCTAAAAAATGTTCCTAATATTTAAAACGTTGTATTTGTATTCCTAATTTTTGGAATCGTATCAATCTTGTCCCACCATCAATCAATGTAAAAATAACTAATAAAGCCATACACGTATATGTTAGTTCACAACACTAAAAATATTATAAATCACATATCAACTTCATTCACGTCTATTATTATTTTAATACGGATAAAAAAAGAGAAGCACGTAACACTTTATTTGTAGAAATTAGGCCAATTTAATTGAATTTGATTTTTTTTAAAAAGTTTCTACATATAGTATTATTAATAAATATTAAAGTATGGTATGAACAATACTATTGAATTAATGTTAGGGAGTCAATAATTAAGTTATGGATAATATTATTTGAATAAGTGATTTTGGCCAACCAAATTCAATCAAATGATTTATTGTTAATAAGTTATCATCCAAAATTTATATAAATTATTATTTGTAGTATGTAATGACTCCCTATTGGATATAATGTATTGGTTCCTAATTTTTTTTAATGGTATTAATTAATATTAAAAACATTTCTAGAAATTTAATTGGGTGTCATACAATACGGTATTTATGGGTCTCATACAATGCAATATTAACTAATATTAAATGAGTCTAGTATAGTACAGTTTTTATGAGGCTAGATGTGATTTGATACTCATTTGATATGAGTAGCTCCAATCATGGTCCCAATTCAATTTAAAATTTATTTTATTTTTAATAATTTAAATAATTTCAATTAAATTGTAATTTTGATAATGAGATTTTGGGAATTTTATGTATTTAAATTAAAAAATTAAAATTTTATAAATAATTTAAAAATGATTTACATTTAATTGATTTGGATTTTTTTATTAAATTGATAGAAAAATAATTGAAAATTTATTAAGCAAATTGTAAAAAAAAAAATGAATACTCAAAGGAAGAATTGAATACATACTTGAGTATTATGTACTCTGCTATTTCTTAAGTTAAATTATAATATTAAAATAATAATATTAAATTTATATTTAATGAGCTCTTCAAATATCTTATTTTAATTGATATTGTTTTAAAGTAATACATATTTATTTAGTCAGTATTCCTTTTTCTTTTTCTTTTAATGCATAGTAAATATAATTTTTTTAAAAAAAAAACAAAATAACATGTGTTCTATTGGAAATGTTCTATTAAATAGATTTCAAATAGGACACGGATTATATGATTTGTAAGTCTGTAAATTTAATATATATTCACATAAAAAAGGTACTAGTCAAATTAAAATGGGATTATCTATATCAAGGCTATTAAACAGCAAACAATACTTTGTCTTTTCCTTCAAACACTAGTGACCAGCGTGTCTTGTATAAGGACAAAGCAAAAATTCTAATTTCTTTTTTATTGACACTATTTGCATTGCTAATTAAACGATGTGAAGCAGCTCCTTGTTTACCATCTATAAAAATCTTGATAATTTGGGCAGAGATATCCTAAAAGTGGAATCCTAAGCTTGAATCTGATATTTTTATGCGTTAACCAATCTGCACAGCTCTTTAATTTGTTAATTTCATTAGGAAAAATTAAAGAGGCCATAACCCAATCAAGCACTAATGTAGTACTAGGAACCAATAACTTGTCAATTAGACAAATTTAAGATGCAATATGCAAATACTAAAACTTGAATTTGATTGTTTTGTTTTTGCTTTTTGGTGAGCCAGCAATCCAATTATTCTTAGGCTGAATTATGTCTCATTGAAATAAATGTGTTAGAAAATATAATATTTGAATTCAGTATTTAATACAATGCAAGGTCATGAATACTTATGATGATTTTTATCCTATCTCTCATAAACAATGGGATGCTTAGCTGATTATTATCTATCACTTGTTTAATGGTCATTGAAAAAATTCAATTGTGTTATCTTTAAAAAAATTAATATTTTAATATACTTAATTTTTATTATTTATTTATAAATTATTATTAGGTAAAGTATAATTTAAACCCTTAATATTTGCAAAAAAATTTCAAAAATATTCTTAATGTTTAATTTGATTCAATCTTACTCCTAATATTTTCGATTGATTTTAATTTTATCCTTAATATTTTCAATTTGTCAATAATTATGGATAAAATTAAAACCAATAAAAAACGTTTGGGTGAAATTGAATCAAATTAAACGTTTGAAGTGTTTTTAAAACTTTTCATAAACGTTAAGAATATAAATCATATTTACTTTTATTATTGAAATAAATAAATACTCTTAAATGTTATAAATACGTAACTATAGATGTAATTAATAGTCGTAGATGTCATAATTTCCTATTTTGATTTTTGTTTCTATGTACAAAATTGTTATCAAATTAAATGCATGTTACTATATGTTATAAAATATATAATCAAAATTAAATATAATAATTTTATATTATGATTATCTATTGGTACTAATTAAAAATGGCAGATAATTAATAATTTTCTTAACAAATAAATTAGCCAACAAAAATAGAATATTCGTAATATAATATATAGAATATCCATAACGAAAATTATAGAACATCTAAAAACTAAAGTATCTATCAGCTAACTTTATATTTTTTTAGAAATAAAACATTTAAAACCTAAAAAAATAAAACATCCAATTTAAATTATTAACTGATGTTAACTGATTTTTTATTTATTACGTAGCATTGTTGAAATGACAAATGTTAAATCGGCGACTACGCCATGACACAGATCAAGGGAAGCAGGCCATTGAGGGAGGGCCAAGGGACGAGCCAGTAGTTGCGAGTTGAGAGTGCATTGCTTTTTTGGGTTGTGATTACTGGTAACTCGGCTTTTTTATTAGAATACCCTTGTTTTCAAAACTTATTACGAGAATGTTCTTGTTTTGAAACTATTTACGAAGCTGCCCTTGTTTTGCCTACGTGGCGACACGGTGGCAGCTTCTCTTTTTTTCAGGTGCTGACTAAGAGCCGCGGACGGGGAAGGCGCCTCCAACGTGGATGGCGTTGGCGCTTCCAACGTGGAGGCGCAAGTACAGAAGGCGCCTCCTACAAGGTAGGCTCTGGCCGCGTAGGCGCCTCTGACATATGGCACACACCAATTTTTTTGAAAGTGTGTATTTGGTATGCATTAATGTACCTTATTAACAATTCAATATATCTCGAAAACAAACTAATGTGTTTAACAAAAAACACATAACCTGTTCAACTGAAAACAAATAACCGTATCGACTGAAAAGAAAACAAACTACGGTACTCAGCACAACTCTAACCAGAAAAATAATGGCTCATTGATGCAAGACGAAGAAAAATAAATTTAATTTTTTTCTTCTGGTTTTCGATATGATGAAAAGAAGATTGTTTTTGTTTTTATTTATATATATTTTTTAATTATTTGTGTGACTATTCCATCAATATAATTTTATTTTAATTATTTATAGTGTTTAAAGAATATTTTTGTCGAAGAATTACATAGTCTTTTAACGAGAATAATTAAAGGTTGAATACACCTTTTAAGTTTTAATAATTTTTTAAGGGTATTTTAGTATATACAGTGATATAATTATTTTTTTAAATAAAATAAAAATATAGTATACTGATATGTACACGTACATCTTATGTGTCGATTTATTATTGGTTTATTTAATTTATCGTACCGGTACGGGTTATTTAGTCAACGTACCGAAGCAAGCACCTATTGTTAATCAAGTACATTAATGCATATCAAATACACACTTTTAAAAAAATTGGTGTGTGCCACGTGTTAGAGGCGCCTACGTGGCCAGAGCCTGCCATGTAGGAGGCGCATTCTGCACTTGCGCCTCCACGTTGGAAGCGCCAACATCCACACCTGCCACGTTGGAGGTGCCTACCGTGTTGCCGCCTCCACGTTGGAGGCGCCTTCCCCGTCCGCGCCTTTTAGACAGCACCTGAAAAAAAAAGAAAAGCTGCCACCGTGTCGCCACGTAGGCAAAATGATGGCAGCTTCGTAAATAGTTTCAAAACAAAGATATTCTCGTAATAAGTTTTGAAAATAAGGATATTCTAATAAAAAAACCTGACAACTCGTCATCTTTCTTTTATATATCTTCACGCACGTGTGGATTTATCAAGCAAAGATGAAATTAAAGTGGGCATACAGCTTGATTTGCGGGATTCATTCTAAGCAACCGAATGAATAAAAATAGCACTCAACTAGGACTTTTTTATGTTAGGTTTTTTTTTTTTGTCATGCTAGAATTTTATTTTATCTCTTAACAGGGTTCTTTTAGTATTAGTCTCTCTGTTGTGATTTAATAAACTTTTCTTTTATGTTTTATTAGAATTTCTCAAACTTATTTGATATATACAAAAATAAGTGACTCTTTAATTAAATATTCCTAAAAAAATATTAGAGGCTCTGCTTTTAAAATAGTTTGAAGCCAACCTAATAATTTTTCTATAATAATGATTTAATTTACTGAGGTGAAAGACGTCTGTCTGTCTGTCAATTGGTGTCGAAGACATAAGACTATTTTTCAAGAATTGTTTGAGTTTGGGAACACCCTTGACATTTCATAAACTGAAAAAAAATTATATATCATATTCTTCCGATAATAGTGGAATGTAAATTGAGTTATTGTGATTTTGATAAACAGTTTCTACAAAATTCTACAAGTAATACGGAAAACTATCCACGACTATATTTCGGTGCACCAACACGTCTTTGAAGTTGTATCTTCTCAAAATAATTTTTGTTTCCATCATCGAGATTAACTTTGAGTTTTAAAAATATCACATTTTTTAACTTTTTTAGTATCTTTCTCTTTAAATTTATTTAATATTTACATATTTAATTAGGTTAAATTTACATCAGGTCCATATAGTTTCAGTGAAATTACAACCAAATCCATATAGTTTAAAAGTTTGTAATTGAGTCCCTGTATTTAAAATAAAAACTTGTAATTTAGTCCCTATTCGAATTTGACATTTAAAAAAAAGTTTAAGTCGTGTGTTATTACAATTGTATCTCACTATCTCATTCAATGAGTTTTTTCTTTTAGGATTCTTAAACACGTGTTATTTTTTCGTTAACTCACTCATTTCAAGTGAGTGTGATTGCGACGTGAGAACACATAGTGAGGAGATTGAGAAAATGAAGATGATTTCTTTCTTCGTGAATTCATCAATTCGGGGTAGCTTTCATTGTTTATAGAATATAGGTAATTTAGTCAATTACAATTTCATCTAATTTACAATATGAAATATATTAGAGAATATTCTGTTACATTAAATATTTTTTAAACAGCGGGAACTAAATTGTAAATTTTTTATAACTACAGGTACTCAAATACAAACATTTAAACTATAAAGACTTAGTTGTAATTTCATTAAAACTATAAGGACCAATTCTATAATTTAACCATTTAATTATTATGGAGATCTCAATTTCTTTTACTTTGATTGTCTAAGTAGATCCAATTCATATTTATTTTTTATTCAACGAAATGAAATTCAACTTTCTTTAATAAAACAATTCAAATGAATAAAAATAGTCTGTATAATTTTAATTACAGTCGACAAATAATACTATGAATACATTTTTTTCTTTTGGGTGACAATTATTTAATATATGCAACAACAACATCTTAGTGTGTACGTTTCAGCATCAAATTTTGACGCTTATTAATTAGTGGATACAGCTTGACATGGCAAGGATATCCATGATTTCGCATATAAGAGATTAAAAGTCTTGCAACTTTGAACTATAGCCTTCTTCTGGATTATTTATTAGATTGCAATATTTGTGTTAGCTAGTCGGCCATTAGCACATTGTCAACACATACACTTGCTTCGACCCTACGCGTACATCTAACATTCAGAGCTGTATTCTAAATTTCTAATTAATAGTAGTGTGTTTATTAAAAATGAATTAAATGGTTATAAAAGAAAACGATCTTTTTCATAGACTCATAGTAGAGAATTACAAATTTACAATAGTAACATTATGCCCACAATGGCAATATTATTCTTAAATTCTCATTCTGGAAACCTTGTTTCATAGTCATATAGTTTTTTTCTTCTTAAGAGAATGGTCCACTTGAAACTGAATGGATGCCCGAGTCAAATCATATTAACCAAGTGATAAATATGACAAAAAAAAATTTAACCAATTCAAATTAATTGGGTGGTTAATTTACATATCCACTTAAATAGGGGTCAAGAATTTAATATATAGTAACTTATTGACCATCCATAAATGTTTAAATAAGACTTTGATTCGTGACAAATTAGTCATTAACCTATAGGATACTAACAAATAACGTATCTCGATCGTTACTATATATTGTTGGTTCATCCATTAGTGTATCTTAGAGCTATCAAAATGAGTCGTAATTCACGAGTTGACTTGAATTGTTCATAAATGTTGGCGAGACGAACCAGTAAAATCACAACTCATTTAAAAGTGTGTCAATTTGGCTCGGATTGTATAACTCGCGAGTTAGACAGCTTCAGACCGAGCGAGTACGGGTTGGCTCGTCTAACTCCTATTCCTTTTTTTTAATATATAGAGTCTCTTTTTTGCATAAATTTTCTTTTCTTAATTAGTTTTTTAAACTTTATATAATTTAATATGAAAATATATTAATTTGACAAATATTATTGATTTCTTATAGATATGAAGTAAAAAAAAAAACTAAAAATATATAACAATCTTATTTTTTAAGAAAAACAAAATAAAAAACGAGTTAAACAGATCGACTCGTTTAACTCATTAATTCGGACGAGTCGAGTTGGATTGATACTTTCTTAGTTCGTTTAAAATATAAGTGAATTCATTTTTTAAATTTTGTCTCGTCGCTCAGGACGGACTGGCTCGAATTGAGTTCTTCTACCCATATAATAAATCTAATATATCTATGGAAACAAACAACGAAAAATGCGTTTTGAGAGAAAACTAGAACTGAAAAATGAGGCTCTTGTACGCAAATAATTCATTATGACTTTTTCGCTTTTTGAGAGAAAACCCGAGGTGGGAAATGAAGCTATATGAGTGTTTAAAAGTGTGAGGCATCATTAACTTTATAAGTTAGTCTTTAAGGTTGAGTTAGACCCATCTAATTTCAATTCTAATATAGTATCAGAGTTTATTTGATTTCATGTTATTGAACTACCCATCTGTTTATGGCCACGCTCTAGATGATCATCCCTAAGCGTGACGGGGTGTATTACAAGTTTCACATTTACGAAGAATACGAAATCTTGAGTATTTAAAAATATGAAGCATCAATTATCCCACCAGCTAATTTTTTAAGTTGAGTTAAACTCATCTAATCTAGTCTCAATTCTAATATATCTATTCATAAGCTTTTGTTATAACAAATAACTTAATTTTATGGATTATCATTGACAATATTTTTTTCTTCTATATGCACACGATAATGATAATATATAATAAAGACATGAGAAATGTTAGATAATCATTAATTTTAATTTATTTTGATCATTATTTTTAATTATTAGCTTTTAAAACTTTTTATTTATAGTTTAACACTTTAACATTATACTTTAATTAATCCTTTTAATGTTAAATGTTAAATAGTAATTAGAATAAATTAAAATTGATAGCTATCTACGATGACATTTGTACATTGTAATGTTAATAGCTAGTCACATAAAGACTATTATGCTAATTAATTAAAGGTATTGTATGTCGGTTTGAAATTATTTTGTTATGATTATCTTACTTCTAGATGGTAGCGCTTAAGCTTATTAACAGATTTTTTTTTTGTGTGTCTTAAGTTTATTAACAGATTAATTCCATAATAATAGTATATGTTTAAGAATAAAAAATAAATAAATTATTTAGTCTGGCCTTGAAATCTCACATTTGAGTCAAGTTATTCCAAGAAAATTATATTTTTTAAATTAACTACATACCTAATATTTTGTCCATGTATAAAGCACAGTTATAAGAATCGGTTTGGATCAATTGATCGGACTAGAAAACTGAACATCAATTTGGTCCAAGCAATTCAAAAGATTGGAGTTGCGTAAAAATCTATGTGAACCGATTTGGATTGGTCGATCAAGAAAACCAGACCTAGTCATTTTTCAGCACTCCTAAACAGCGACATTTTAACCTTTAAAAAGAATATCTAACAAAATGAAACCCTCAAATCGCATTTCTAATTTACCCCATCCCTTTACCTCACTCCTCATAGCTCACCACCCATCAGTTCAGACCGAGACTCACACCCTCACCTCAGGTCACCACCGCCTTGTGAACCTCTGATGAAACTCGTTTCGACGGTTCATTTTATTGTTTTAATTGATTAATTATCACCTTTTCCTCGCTTAAACACTAGCAAAATAGGTTAAATTGCATTTAATAGTTCCTTAGGCTGTAATTTTAGTATCTGCTATTTCGGCCAATATTTACTATGTTTTGAACTGTTTCCCGTTCCGCACGATGCCTTGGTTTGTATGCTTAAGTGTTTCAGGATATAATAGGCGGAGTTCAGAGCGGAAGTAGCGAAGAGAGCGAAAGGAACGAAAGGATCGCAACAAAACCTAGAAGGCTATTACTGGAGCCTATGCGTACGCATCTGAGCATGGGCGGCACGCCCAATTGCTAATCTCGGCACCTATGCGTACGCATATGAAGCCTCCATGCGTATGCATAGGTCCATTCCAGCATCTATAAATAGAGGAGCCTTTCACCATTTCAAGGGAGCCCACTTCCACATTTAGCTTAGTTTTTAGGGTTCCATTTTAGGTTTATTTTCCATTCACTAGCCAGACTTTTTATTTTTATTACTTGTTCTGTTTATTTTACCGTTACTCTGTCAAACTTTAGTTTTAATCAAATTACTTTACCGTTATTCTGTCTGTTTTATTTCTTGCAAATCGCTATTTTACATACTGTTATGCTGCCAATTTATTTTCCCATTTTTATGATTTTCGCAATTAGTGAGTAGAGTCCTATAGTGTCTTGGCCGTGAGGTGAAATGTGCAAATGATCGGAGCTGCAAGTCCCCATAAAGATCATGTTAGAGGGACAGGTCAATCCCGTAAAGCTATACGCCTTACACCCCTGCTAGCATAGTGGCAGTTCCTTGACCGTACGAGGTTCGCCACAGCAGCATGGCACAAGTGCTTGGGAACCTGGTGACAACAGGTCTGACCCGGTGACAGCGGGGATCCTATAGAGTTTGTCAACTCTGGGCATAGATCAGAGGCTCCATATTTCGCTAACGCGCAAGAACTCCTGGTGACAGCAGGATTGTACCGGTGACAGCGAGTTACTCTTGGGAGCCAGCAGTTGAGACACGAACTCCAAGCAACACCTGCTCCAAATGTGAGTTGAACCCGGAACTGTGGATTCGTTTGTCATACAGCTAGTTGCTATCGGATATAGCGGAAGTTCCTCTTAGAGGGTGTCTAATCGATCTGGGACACAACAGCAATGACAGTGATGCACCGTATTTCAACTCATGGCTAGGACACTCCTTTTATTATCAGCTTATTTATTGCCTTTAAACTGCTTATTACTGCTTTCAACTACTTTCAACCTGCGAATTACTTTCAATCAATCTCAACTGCAACCAACCCCAATCAAAAACAGACTTTCCCTTCCACTTCCTAAGCAGAACGATCTGAGTCCTACTCGGTATATTGGTTACACCCTGTGACATCTTTTTAAAACGTTCCAGAAGCCGTCCGCGAGGGATAAGGAACTTTCAGAACTACAATGACGAAAGTCCCCGCCCCGAGTGGGCGTGTCAGTCTCCCCGTGTTGCAACGAGACTTCTCACGCCGTTGCCATTCCCGTGTTGCGGCAAGAAGTGGAAAAGTGAAATAAACCATAAATTAAGGGTATATTAAGCATATACAATGAAATTGATCAATACGTATGTTCAACAGCAGAAAAGTCTCCTTGAGGTGGAACGTATGTGTGCAAAGTAAAATAAACACAAGAGTTGTGCTTCTCCATTACAAGTTTATAACAGAAACAAGATTTACCTTCTTAGTGCTTTTGGTTTAACTAAACTAAAACCTTAAATTTTCGCATGTGGAACTTTTTTAGCACATAATAATTTTTTGGCGACATTGTGGAGGCAATTCGTTTTATTTCTTGTAAGCATGTTGTATTTTAATGCAGTTTTTAATTAAATTAATTGAATGAAAAGTGAAACATTAATGAAGAAGAGAGAAACTAAAGGAATGTATAGTATTATTGAAAATAAATCACGCGCTATTGTTGAGAGTAGTGATAATAACTCTACTTTCTTATGTTTTAAAATACGGGTCATGCTATGATGCTTAAGCACTTTTCCATAAGCAGATGCTGAAATGCGGTGTATGATGCTTGTGTGTGACATGATTGTGGCGCGTGTGTCACACTGCCTTGCAAGCTTTCTGCCGTATTCTGCTGCAGCAGGTTGGATGTCACTTTTCGCAGTGTCTCAAGTGGGATTAAGGATTAATTAAGTTGAAGTATTTTGAGGTTTGTGGGTCCGGGCTCTTTTTTTTTTTTTTAATGATTGGCCTAAAGAATGAGGAAATGTGGGTTACTAAGGATTTTTTTTTTAAATAAATAAAAAAAATTCAAAATTTACACAAATAGGCACGGATACAGGAATTTACGAATATAAGCACGCTTTACTTATCTCGGGATCAGTAACCCCGAAATGAAGTTTACACGTATCTCGGGGTCAGTGGCCCCGAGATACGCTATTTCATGTTAGATTACACGTATCTCGGGGCCACTGATACGTATCTCGTGGCCACTGACCCCGAGATAACAGCTGAATTAATCTATAAATAGGGAGATCAAGAGCGATTTCAAAGTATTCAATCATCCCATAATTTCTTTCACTTCCAGAAAAAAAAAGAATGAATGTTAATAATTTCGTGGTTGTCACTCTCTATCCAAATGGAGAGATGGGGCGCGACAGAGATGGCATCTGGTTCCGATCCCCTACTCCGGTAGTGTTCTACATGTATCCCGTTGTTATCCTGGAGGAGCTGAAATCAGTAATCCTGCGCAACATGGGGTTGGGAGCTGTTGGAACGTCGTTAGTGAGACGGGTTGCATATCGTCTTCTTAACGTCTTTCCTCCGGATCCATTCAAATTCAAGATTTTCTGGGTTGATAGTGATGAGCATGTGCGTGCTCTGTTTGACCTGCACCGTAGGTACGGGACTCGTGAAGTGATGGAGCTGCTAACGGAGATGCAGAGCATGCCGGAGGATGTTGGGGGTTCGTCTAGCTCGAACGGTATGATACCGTGCTCGCCCATCCACTTTCCGGGGACGGAAGTGCCTATGCCGATGGATGGTAATTCCGGGGATCCTGATGAAGAATTTGTTCCCGATATCGAGGAGAGCAGCGAAAGCTCAGACGGCTCGGAGTTCGTGCCGGAGTCTCAATCGAGAAGAGGGTTTTTGCTCCCAGCACCCGCCCCGATTCCGGATCTATCATCAGTCAACAGTCATTTTCACACGCTGCATTTGGAGGACATGGATGAGGAGCCGATGGAAGGATTCGGCGGGGGTGGTGACTACTATGATGTAGACGGAGGAGAAGAGTTCAGGGTCGGTCATCGCTTCAGCAAAAGAGAAGCTA
>JASCZI010181285.1:0-33935 GCA_036250425.1 Stylosanthes scabra | reverse complement strand
TATATATATATATATATATATATATATATATATATATATATATATATATATATATATATATATATATTAAAAACATTCATCATTAATAATTTTGTATTCAATTTTAGTTATGCATAATTATTAATATTTTTCGTTTTATGATAACATAATATTTATTAATGTTGTTTTCTTAATGAAAATTATATATATAACAATATAATTAACAAAGTATTTGGGACAAATCATAGACAGATATAATATAAATAATATTTTTATATTTAATCTTAAATTTTTTAACAAGTGTTTGAAACAATGATACTCTTTAAGATAAAATTTAATTTCCATCCCAAATTTGTCCAAAATATTTTGAACAATTTGAGAGAGTTAGAGACTAATTATAGACGAATTTATAATAGATTTAATATTTTCAACTCTTTTGATATATGCCCCTAATATATATTATACATTGTAGAATAGTAAAAGCATTTGGACAAATAAACAAATTTAAAATTTTAATAATATTTTACAAGTTAAATATTTTTAACATCGTTTGAAATCTGTTTGAAACAGTAACACACTTTAAAATGGTATTTACAAATGTTGTTATTTTTGTCCCAAATTTATGTGAAATATTTTGGACTACATTAGAAAGTTTGCAAAAAGAATATAGTACAAGAGTTTGAGACTAATTTATAGACAAATTTAAAATAAAATTAATATTTTTGAAAATGTGTCTGAAATTTGTTTGAAGTTATTGCATACTTTCAGACGAATTACAGACAACTTCTAGTTTTTGTCTCAAAACCGTTGCTAATCTATTTTAAAATTTTGGCGCCAACGGAGAAAAATTTTGGTGCCAAATTTTGAGACGAAATTTAGATGAATTTTGAACAAAAGTTATTATTCTGAAACCTCCTACAAAGGCCGTCTAAAATTTGTCTCAAATTCATCTAAAGTTAAAAAGTCATTGAGATAGATTAAATTCCATTTGAATTTTTTGTCTAAAAGAGATAGATTTCTAGTAGTGAGATGGGTCCGGGTTTGGCATCGGGTTTAGGGTTTACCTTATTGTTTTTTGTTTAAGAGGGAATAGGGGTTTTGTTGGGGCTCTGGACTTGGGTGAAAAAGGGTTGGGTCTTCTTTTTGGCTTTCTTGTAGGACTTAGGCCCAGAAAAAAATGTCTCTTAATATATTGTGTCCGGGTTTGAATTTAAACACTACCACAAATAGGGATGGAAATAGGTCAGGTGGCCTACCAGGGGTCTTAGACCCAGCCTAATTAGGCCTAATGCAGGCCAGGCCTATTTGATAAATTAATTAGGCTCAGGCTTTTATAAAAGCCTTTTTACTTAAAGAGGCCAGGTTTAGGCTCTTTGTAAAGACTACAAAGCCTAACAGGCCGGCCTATTTATATATATTATTTTATAATAATTTTCTTATTATTTAAAATATAATTTTATTAAATTTAAAATAAATTAATAAGACATATAATCTATTAATAAAGTTATTTTTTTAATATTCTAACCTACTGAAAAATCATTAATATTTATAACTAATAAATAAATATATTTATAAAGTTCATGACATAAATATTTTTTTATGTTGTAAAATTTTATTTATTTGTAGTTATAAATTTTTATTATTTTTATTAAAAATTTTAATTTATTTTTTATTAGGCTTTTAATCAAGTTTCAGGTCAGGCCAAGTTTTTTAAACAGGTCATGTCAGGTAAAATATAAAGCCTTTAACAAATAATAGATCAAACATAAGCTCAATATATATGATTCAGGCCTGACCTGGCCTGTTTAGACCGAAGCCTGGCCTGAGCTGACCTGCTCCATGCCTAACCACAAAGAGGGATTCCCATGAATACAATAAAGATGATTAAATCTACGATAAAAATCATTACACGCATTAGAATGGTGCATCATGGTCTTATAGTCTAAAATCCTCACTAAACACGTGCATCTCTATCGTCATGTGTCACGTGATAGACTAACGCGAAAGTAATGAAAAAATTTAAAAATTGAATTTCTAAAAAATTTTAACATTGTTTTTCACTCATATTGAACCCGGTTGGGTATTTGGATTGAGAGACAGAGAGCGGACCCTGTAATCTACTCGCTAATTATTTTTTGTAATTAATCATTTTATCTTTCCTTTTACTTAATTTGAATAAACAAAATAAATGCCACAATTTGAATAACAAAGTACATTATTAGTTGTGTTAATTTAAATGGTGCCGACTCTGGTGGCACATATATTTTGGTGACCTAGTGGTTCATAGGATAAAAACCATTCCCATCATGTAACGTGTAATATTTAAACAAAAAGAGTCAAATCTTTGACCGGTATAATCAACGTACCTTGAATATAGAACTATGGTTAACCTATTATAACCTTGTCCTTTATGGTCATTTTATGTTTGCTAAAGTAACCATGTTTTTTTTGGTGAATTCTATTATACAGTTATCAAATTGTACAGTTGTACAGTGACGAAACATCGGCCATTGGATTCATGACAGGTATGTGGAGAGAAGTGGGTGGGACATGGCTAAATAGTAGTTGTCAGTTTTTGTCGGGGCTTTGGTTGCAGCCCCTCTTGAAACGCGAGCCGCAGCCTAAGAGAGAGGAAAAAGGCGTGCCCAGTGGATTGGTTGCAAAGTGGAAAATGATTCTACCCTTTTTGGGCCTCCTCCTATGCAACGTTAGCCCATACAAAATAAAAACTCACAGGAACCCAAAAAAAAGAAAACAAATGTGATGTTGTAATATGTGTACCCTGCCAACCCAAAAAATAAATAAATAAATAAAGCAATACTCCCCAGACCAAAAAAAAATAAAGCAATCCAAAAGAAAATATATTAAAAATTAAAAATTTATATTTAATATTAAAAACAACTAAAATATCTCATTTAAAATATCATTTTAAGATCAATGTTATTTAATGGACTTAGAATGTTGACATTTAAATATAATTATAAAAGATTAAGATACATTTTTAAGTAATTTTAAATAGACAAAAAATTTGTTATACAACTATGTTTATTTTATTATGAAATAAAAAGAATTGAATTTGGTTTTAATAAATTTAAATAGTAATTGTTCTTTTAGAATTAGGATTTACAATTCAAAAATAAGATTTAGTATTTAAAATTTAACTTTTAAAGTTCAGAAGATACTATATTCTTTACTTCATCTGAAATGCATTAATACATAATTAAAATGCTAAAAAATATAAATTTGTGTGTGCCATTTCAATTTTAAGTTAATAGTATCAATATGAAAATAAACATAATTATCGTATCATTTAATTTTAAAAATCAATTATCTTAAGCATTCTGAATTTTAATTTAATTATTTATATTTAATTTATCCTATTATATGAAAATTCAATCTTATTAAATACATATTATGTTATTATTTTTTCGTACTATGCTCTATATATTTTTATTTAAACTTCAATGATGATCAAGGATGATGACATGGTCTTACAGTGAGATGACGGTAAAAGACCTAGTGAGATGGTGAATTATGACAATGGAAGATATGCAATAATAGACATGGTAGGTGACCATTAAAGAAACAATAAAAAAGTTGAAAACTATGTTCTTAATTGCTTTCTTTGAAGCTTTTACCTAATTTCAGGATATCGTAGTTTGTGGTGGTGATCGTTGCGAGGAGCCACGTCGCAAATCATGGTAGATTTGTGGTTGAGGTAAGTTAGTTGGTGAAGAAAAATGGAGAAGAATGTTGTGTCGGTATGATGGTGGCCATGAAAGTTACCATGATGAAGAATGAGAGAAGTCACCAAGCCAAATAAAAATTAGAAAATTTAATTGTACTAAATCAAAATAAGTATGCTTTTTAACATCTTTTTTAAAAGATTTAATTTTTAGGATTAATTAGTTTAAACCTACATAATTTTAATTTTAATACTTTACATTTATTTATCTTATTATAACGTAATTCAAACATTTTTTTAAATATTAGTATAGATAACTTTGATATAATAAAAGTTATATTACATTGGCAGCTATTTAGTTTTATATAATATGCATTGATTTATTCATTTTGTTCATGGGTGAAAACCAAAAAACCTTCGACAATGATAAATGTTAATATTGAATTATTTCACCATATTAAAAGAAGTGATATTTAATTTTTTAATATTTTAAAAAGTAAAAAATATACAAAACACACTTAAATATTATGAAAAATAAATTATGAACAAATATATTTCAGCTATTATTATTTGTTATTATAACAAAATGATATATAGAAAAATAAAAGAAAAACTTTACGACAATCATCTTTTAAAAATTAAATCTATGTAATAGAAAAGAGAATGTAGTTTTAGAATTAGCGTTGTTTAATAAAATTAGAAAGCTAAAATTCAAATTTGATTTTAAAAAGATAAAAATATCCTCTAGTAAAAAATACTTAAGTTATAAGTAGAAATAGAAAGTCTTAGTTTATCCTCGTAATATTTAGAAGACAAAATTTAAACGTTTCTTTATTTGGAATTGAAGAGAATAATTATGAAAAAAATGAATTAGTCATTTAATTTATTTTTCTTAATTTATTATCTATTATTAATGATATATTTTAGAGATTATAATAAATATGTTAATACTTTGTGATTCTAATTTATGAGTAATGCTAGGGTTAGGGGATTAATAGGAAGCCAATAAGTGTAATTAGGAAAATAGTGGTTGCTAAAAGAGAAGGGAAAAAAAAAGGAAAAATGATATTAGCTCCCTATTGTCTCCCTAATATTGAGTCCCAAGACTTTCTCCTAATTTATATATTAAAAATATAGACTATTGATACATAAGTGCATCTAATCTAATAAATTAGACAAAAATTTATTTTTGATAAATTAGGTTTTAATTTACTTATTTATTTTATTATTAGTATCATTATTGTTTTTCTATTATCATTATTATTATTATTATTAGTTGTAGTAATATAAATTGTAGTATGTTGATCGTTTATTATTATTCTATTTTTCAACCCTTCTAACATATACATGTTTTTGCTTGTTCTCTCCAAAATTGCTTTTTTTTTTTCTCGCAGGCCTAAAAACAAAAGCTAGCTGAAAGAATTTATTAGGCCCGCAAATTAAATGGCTTGGCTCCAAGGGTTCATTTGAGATTTGGCATGTTATTGAATGTACCCATCACATCACTTTACAAACTGTATAATCCGGTGACTGTACTGGAGTGTGCACCTTTTTTTTTCCCCTTCTTTTCCGGGAAGTGTATATATAAATTAAAATCCAAAGAATAGCAATTCTCCACCACAGTTTTTTTTCCCTTTTATTATCATCAATAAATTTTAGTTATATCAATTAATTTTATTTTTTTTAGACACCAAAAAAGGACCGATTGATTTGCAAAAATATTTTTATTTTTTAAAAATAATTTTCATTTTCAAACTTTTATATTATAAAAATGCGAATAGTGTGTGAAAATAAAATTTATTTTTAAATGATGAAAATAATAAAAATATATTTGGCTTGTTTATTTTTTAAAATGTATTTTTAATATTAATTTTTTAATAAATTATATTCTTTCTTATCTATTATACTATTTTAGTTATTTAATTTTCTTAATAATTAATTTATAAAATATCAAATATAAAATATATTTCTATTTGACTATTGCCCTCGTTTCGAAAACTTATTTTTAGATTGTCCTAGTTTCGAAACAATTGACCCAACTGCCCCTGTTTGGCCACGGTGGCAGCTGAACCTTTTTTTACGCTGCTAACTCGAAGGCATAATCGCCATCTACGTTGAGGCGCCAAAGCGGGTAACGCCTTCTGGTTATAGGTGCCTTTGGGTACATGGCGCTTACCGCTTTATTGCCTGCGAGTCAGCAGCATAAAAAAAAAAGGTCAGCTGCCACTATGGTCAAACAGGGGCAGCTGGGTCAATTGTTTCAAAATGAGGGCAATCCAAGAATAAGTTTTTGAAACGAGGGCAGTTGAGTAAAATAGCCTTTCTATCTTGAAGTAAATAATTGCATTCATAGTTTTTTAACAAATAATTTGTTAAAAAAGAAAAATATTAGGGAATCAACACATTATGACCAATAGGGAGCTAACACATATATATATGAGTTATGGATGATAACTCATAAATTTTGAATGATAATTTAATCATTTAATATATGAGTCACGAATAACAACTCATATGAGTTACGGATGATAATTCAAAAATTTTGGATGATAATTTTATTATTGGCTCCCTAATGATTCCTAGCGTTGGTTTCATAGCATTGTTCATTAATAAATAATGAATGAATAAATATTAAAGTTAAAAATAAAAAATTTAAAGAAAAAGCAAATTTTGTGACAATAGGTGAAAAGAATAAGTGTTAGAAGAATAATGCAATTTTGAATAATTTTATTTTCTGTTTTGTTTTTAGCTTTTTTTTTTGTGTGTTAAACTCTATTTTTGAATAATTTATAGGAGTATAACTTAAAGAAATAGATAGTAAACTTTTAATTCAATAAAATTTTTGTATTATTCTTTTAGAATTATTAATATTTACTTTAAAGATATTTAATATTGCAACTTATTTTAATTTTTTGGTGTCTTGATTATTTTAATTTATAATATAAAAATATCACAATTATTAAAAATATATTTATCTTAATAGAATGATTAAAAATAATATAACATTTCGTTTATACAAAAAATTGTTAAATAATAATAATTATTATAATAACAACAACATGTTTGCAGTTAATTTTTTTTATATTCTTTTTACATCTATTGCTCAACGTAATAAGTAGCATTTGTTTTTACGAGATTTGGTCAGTGAGTGGGGCCCATAGCGCAGGACACAATTTACCCATTTTAGCCTTGTAGTAATAACTGGGAGTTGTCGCGCAACTGAATAACCCACTCTTAATTAGACAGAGCAAAGTCAAGTTACTATTGCCACATGTCCTCTCATTATTGGAAAATTCACTATATGCCATGGAACAATATGCCACCAGAGAACTCCTCAATTTAAATTTGTTTCTTTTAATAAACTTTTATATCTAATTTTTAAATACTCTTATTTTTATTTAAAATATTATAAATATTTTCATTTACTAAAACTTAAATATCTGATTATTGAATTAAACTGAGCAATTTATTTATTTCTTCTTTTTTACTAAGAGGAAAATTTTATTTTTTAACGAAAAATCTAATATCGAATTTCACTATGGACATTGCTGACTGGTCTCTTGTCCAACATAGGACTACTGAATAGAGCCCACCGGAGACAAACTGAACAGATCATATCCATTGGTGAAAGAAAAATAAAATCTAAACGGTCATAATAGATGATACATGATGTTATAAGCAAACAAAATGTAACATTGGAAACGCTTCCAATGCTGTATGATGGGTAAAAGATATTCTTTTATTATACAAAATATTAATTTTAATTATTTTTGTTGCATTTTAAAATATTTTAAAGGTAATTTTGTTGTTATAAAAAATAAGAATTGTTTTTTTTCAATATTTACAAAAATCAGAAGCAGTTTTGATAATTCATCTAGCACATGCCGAACAAATTTATATTATTTTGATTTTACCGTTTGAGTCAAATTTTAATTGAAGTTAATTTTTATACATAATTATTATAAAATAATTTTACACATAATCTTCTATTAACACATTTAATTATTTTATGTGCACATATATTTTGTTCAATTAAATTATTTATTTTATGATAAATAAAAATATTTTAATAACAAATAAAAATTTATTTCGATTTTATTTTTATATTATTTGATAATAAAATAATTTTTTATTTAATATAAAAATAAAGTGAATTCTACTGTGTATATGGAAGGACGGAAGATTTCATCTACACATGTACACATGTAGACACCAAATAGAAATATCTGATTTGTGTGTGGAGTACCGTTTCAGGGTCGTAGGATGGGAACTGCGTTTGCCTTAATTGTGTAATTAGACATGCTTTTCTTTTAGGTAATGTATTGGGCTTGGCTTTTTTAATGAAGGACTAGGTGATGGTTTTTGTTGGGCTTCATGTTTGGGTTTGTGGTAATTATGTTTAGTGTTGCAAATTTTTTTTGGCCAAAATAGACTTTTTAAAATAAGGATATAAAACACAAAATATTGAAACACTGTATATTGAGCCGAAAAGCCTTAGGATTTAATTAATTGTAGGGCTTAGGGTATTATACTTTGTGTCGATGATGTTTATAATTTTTATTTGATGTAAAAGATAATGTATATTTTTTAGTTAAATAATGTTGCTGTGGCATTATTGTAAAAAAAATGAAAAGTTGACATATTCAAATTAAATAGATTTATTCTCATGAAGTATTAAATAAATCTATTTAAAGACAATTAAAATTTATGTTAAAATGAAAATTAGGTGAGTAAAATTTATTAATGTCAAATTAAAATTTGTATGAGTCACAGTTTTGATTTATTAATTTCTATGACATATGAGTTATAATTTTTTTTCTCAGACACATTCTTGAACACTGTTTATCAAGTTATATATTTATAATTAAGGCAAAAAGAGGACAATTATTTTTTTAATTTACTTAGCAATTAAGAATAGAGCGCCGAGTAAACAAATTTTTTTTGTGTATTAGTTCAGAAGTGGGTCATTTGTTCCAAGCTTTAAGACAATTTCATAAACTAGAGTGAGGATACGTTTCCATCAGTTGTGGTGCCAAGTCATAATTTTATTTATATAATTAATTTTTAAAATAATAAATTATGTCATAATTTTTTTTCTGAATGTTTTAATTGAAAAGTGATATATTGTATTTAGAATATATGAGAAAATTGTTTTTAAATGTTAAAAATTGTAGAAATAGGTACGAAATAATTATTTATATTATTTAATAATTGATATTTAATACTTCAATATTAATGTGCCGAAGTGAAACTAGAGCTCTAGGTTCTGCCATACAAAGAAAGACTTCCTTGATATAGTACAAAAATATTAAAAATGCATTCCAAAAATAAAATCTAATTATTGACTCTCTTGTAATTCATATAAATTTTGAATGATAACTTAATTATTGACTCTCTAATGATCTTTTTAATATTAGTTCCGTAATATTGTTTTTTTCGAATAAGTGATTGTCCAAGTTCATTATTATCCAACTATCACTTATTTATTTTTTTATATTTTATCATTTAAATAAAAGATACAGTCTTTTTATAAATCATAAAATTGTTAAATATTTTTATTTAAAAATTTTAATTAATATCAAATTAAGATAATTTATTTATTTATTTTTGTGTGTAATAAATGTCAACTATTATTCTTTATTAATACCTAATTGTATACCACAATAATTAATTTTTAAGATTCATTATTCACCAAATATTATTTTTTTGATTAGCATAATTGTTTTTATTAAATAATTATATATTTAATTTAATAATTACTGTTTAGAGTTTGTGAAAAATATCAAAAGAAACCATTTTAAGGAGTTAACTTTTTTTTCACATAGATAAACATTTTTTTTCAAGGAATTAACTTTATTATTATATAATTATATTTTAAAAAATAATTCAACCTCCATCGACTTGTTGTTGCAAGTTACATGACGCTATGAACATTTCATGCACAAAATAAATAAAAAAAACCTGCAAATGCACATGATGTAATTGTTATTAAGTTTACTTTGACTTCCAATTGAAGCTGTGGGCTGTGGGCATAGCCCAAGTGGTGAGGAGTACTCCACTAGAAGCCTCATACATGAGATCCATCCAGTGGATCGATCCCTGCCAGGCAAAGACAACTGCCTACACTTATCATCATAGTCTTCTATGCATTCTTTTTTGAAAAATTGAAAATGAAGTGATTTTTTTTCTACACTCTAAAGAAACCAATTTCTTCGCACCCTGCTCCTTCTCTATTACAAACACTAATTGCAATCCTTCTTCTAAAGAAACTCCTTTTGTATTTCTTATTTTTATTTTTATTCCATTTATTTTGGGTTTCCTATTTACTTTTTTTTTTTTTCAACTCAAATCACTTATGAAAATCATTGGAATTAATGTATCCAATTCAAATTTCCCTCTATTTGGGTTGCCAAAAACACTTAAATATTGAATGACCTTCAATAAACCCAAACATGACAAAAAAACCAACCATAGACTTGGACCTCCAGAAAAAATGGCCCATACCATAGTGCAGTATCTCCCTTCCTTAATTACACCACTAAGCGCCAACAAAGATTAATTCAGTTGCTAAGGGATCAGCTCATAACACACAAGGTCGTGAGTTTGAACCCCGCTGCCGATGTGAGGATCTAGTTGGTAAGCGATCTGTAAGTACCTCTGTAAGCGCTCATAGAGCCATGGGGGCCTGCCCTGGCCTTGATGAGCCCCAAACCCAACTCACCTAAACTTTTGTTTACCAAAAAAAAATTACACCACTAAGCATCGGTAATTATTCAAGCCAAAGCCGTAATGACTTCGTAACACACCATCTTCCATCATGTGGGCCCACTGCCCAGCCAATCAATCACTAGCATGTGTCGTCTACATGTGTAGATACAACTTGCAATCTACATAGTGGACTTCACCTAAAAATAAATAATTTTGTTGAAATTTGATTTACTAAAATAAGTGTACAAATAGCGTTATCATAACACATTATCAAAATAATTTATTTGTGTATTTGATAATTAAAAAAATATTAGGGTCAAAGTAATATTTATAATAAAAAATAGATATAACAGAATGATTAAAATAATAAAGATTTAGCTAATTTTTAGAAAAAAAAACTAATATATATTTTTAGGACATATAATAAGCTTATTATTAGTAAAATATTTTAAGTTTTTTTTAATAAATGCAAAATAATTGTTTTGAAATTTTTAAAAAACAAGAAAACACAACTTTTAAGACAAAGTCTCTTACTCTATGCATCATAAAGGTATGTCCCCACAGAGCATTAATATTATATCAGTCATACATTGATGGTCACTTTATACTCTTCACCAATTCCTCAATTCACAAGAGAAATGTCCTTGTAATTTAGTTAAAAAAATCAACAGCTTATCCTTATCTTGGGAAGATTTGCAATAGTTTTTAAGTTGGTAGATGCCTGAGTGTTTCATAGTTTTAAAACGAAATTTATTATGAGTATACAATTAACATATATATTGTTTAATTATTATTTTTTAATTTTCTTTCAAAAAATCCTAATATTTACTTTTTTATATTATTTGCTTTTGATTATATGAGTTCCGGTGATGTCAGAGTTTGATTTGGTAAAAAAAATTCAACCATCTAAATATCATATCTAAATTTACAGTATATCATATTATACTTTTATAATAATAAAATTAAAAATTATATTTTTTGTATTTGTTGATTTTGAATAAAATAGATATTTAAATTGACAGAAAACAAAATACAAAGAAATCATTCATACATACCAATTGTAAGAACCAACACCATCACAAATCTTTCATTTCTGCAGTAGTTGGCTCTTAAGTCTTGATCATATAGTTAGCTTTTAAATTTATATTTTCATGTTGCATACACAATTCAATTGAGGGCTGAAAATATTATGACTCCATTATATAATAGCACCTCCATATAGAAGTAGCTAGTCCCCTTGTCTTGTGTCCAATAAGGCTCCTTCTATTCAAATAACAAAAATTAGTTAGAAAGTATTTAAGCTGTGTTAGCTGTTAACTCTCATAGTTAGTTACATTACCAAATTAGCTCAGTTGATTAATTAGTTAGAGCTTTATTGGCCACATGGCTTGCATAATCATCGTCCCAATTTTCTATCATGTCGATATAGAATTATTTAACAACATAATACAACCCATGTTTCCCTTTTCTTGTTACTCGCAAATCAAAGGCATCTAGTTTTGTTTTAGCTTTCTAACCAAATTTAAATGCAAAATATTATCATATTATTACTAAAATAATATAACAAACGTAGATTCTATTAATATTTTCTCATGGAATTAGGCAAGTAATAATTTTTTCATGGTTTCATATCCTCCTAAATTGTTAATAAATAATTTTTATCATTCTTCCTAAATTTAGGGAAGAATAAGGATTTGTGCCCAGGCTTATAAGGCTCAACACTTATTATATAGTGACGTTATTATTGGTGGATCTTTATTTAAAAAAGATATGATAAGAAAAAAAGTCTTTAAGTTAGTACTTAGTAGGTATTATAATTTGGTGTTGGGTCAGACCTTTTCAGGCCTATAATAAAAAAAACAGATATTTTGTAAAAACAAAGTAGTAGATAAAAATTTTTTTAATACCAAAAAAATAATATTGATTACTTTGATTCTGTTTTTTTTTTTTTTTTAACACAATACACTACACACAAAAAATAGATCTTTATTTTAATATTTTTTTAGCCATTAAATCTAAAAATCTTCCTAGTTTAACATTATACTTTAATTAATATTTTCTAATTCTGATGATTAAAAAATGACTAAAATAAATTCAAATTAATGGCTATATAGCATTTCTTATTCATTATCACTTCAGATTCATGTCACTGAACCTCCTGGTGATATCTCGGTGTGTTCCTTACTGGTCAAGAAGAAATTGAAACTGCTGAAGAAATCTTAAAGCATCGAACTAGAGGCTTGGGCACAAAAATCGCCGAGCTGATAATGTGCCCTTTATTATATTATAGTCACATGGACTCACCATTTACTCAGCGTACTCGATTCATCGGTACCTGTTACCGTATTGGAACTTATTGTGTTACATGTAACTATAGCTTATATATGTTATCCTACCAAATGAACTAGAGGCTAAAATAATCAAACCCACACCTGAAGGAGCAAGAAAGGTTGTCCTTGCAACAAATATTGCTGAAAGATCATTGACAATTGATGGGATTAAGTAAGTCACTGATCTATGATTTTGTATTTAAAAAGTTATAATCCAAGAACAGGAAAGGAGTCCTTATTTATAACACCCATGTTCAAAAGCTTCAGCAATGCCAAGAGCTGGTCGGTCTGGAAGAACATGTCCCGAGAAGTGCTTTTGATTGTACACTGCATATAACTTTCATAATGATCTGGATGATAACACTGCCAGAAGTACAGCGGACTAACATTACAAATGTAGTCTTGACTTTGAAAAGTCTTAGTATTCATGACTTGCTTTACTTTGACTTTGTGGATCTTCCACCTGCAGAGGCATTATTGAAAGCCCTAGAGCTTCTGTTTGATCCTATGTTGTCAAAATCTTTCTGTTATATAGAAGCTGCACTCTGTAAATATTTTTTGCTGTTATCATTTCATTACCCGTTGAAAATTAGCATTTAGCATAGTAACCCTTCCATGTTGCACTTGCATCCTTGGTGTGTGGGTTGTATGTGGAATCTTGATAGCTGAGTGGGAGTAATTTATACATATCATTTAACTATACAGGATTTGTCATTTTAGGCGTTCAGTTTCAACTTCAGGTGACAAGTGGGTCTCGTCATCAGGTTCGATATTATATTGTTGCTTTAATGTGAAATATGCCATTGATTGGCAAAAAAAAAATTATGATCTTATAATATCTAGAATAGAGATTCTCCTTTTCATCTATAAACAAAAATCAAAACTGAAAAAATCATGATAACTAAGATTATAGACATGACTACTATTGTTTTTGCTGCTGGTGGTGATATTACCGATCAAAGGATTCAAATCAAAATTAAGATTGATAATGATATTCTGATATTAACTAATAGATTATATGTATACTATTAATCATCAATAACATGAAATTGAGGCCATTATGAACCTCAAAAGTATCTATAGCGTTGCTCAGTGTGGCTATACAACTCAAATTAGGAGAGATCTCGGTTCTTTTCAGTGTGCACCCGGATATTCACCGGATCGAATGTCTAATAATTAATCCTTTAAGTACAGTAGAGGCAAAGTAGACGACATTTTTAAACAAGCAAGTTCTATTTCCATTTTTCAAATAAAATCGAACTCGAAAGAAATGACTAAGTAGCACAGACTCTCATCATCAATACTAACTTGCGTTCGATATTCCTTGAAGATGGCTCAAGATCAAAACATGACTTTCAATATCATGAATCAAGAATATGCCAAATTAGATCGCTTTGATAAAACAAACTTCAACCGTTAAAAAAATAAGATGATGTTCCTTCTTTCGATTCTCAATCTTGCAGACGTTCTTGATCCGAAGACTATATCAATTGTTGATGGCGTTGAAAATGGCACAAAGGAAGAAAAAGAAAAAAATTGCTGAATTGAGGAAGAAACGTGATGATGACACCTTTGCATGTCAAGACATCATCTTCAGGAGATGCTAACAACTTCCACATGGTTGATGCTTTGAGAAACATATTCTTCTCTTTAATACTCTATTTCTGCTGCTGCTATTTAATTGCTACTCCTTTGAGAATTTTATTTGAAAAATTTTGATTTGATATGGTGTTTTATTATGCAGAGAGTGGTGATAAATGGGAGTTTTATAAGGGAAGCCTTTTGTGGAAGTTAATAGGAAAAGAGATGTATAATTTATGAAATTGCGAGTTACTACTTTTTACTTAGTTTACTCATGTGATAAAATTGTATGCTAAATCTCTCTTAACTTTTATATCATAGAAAATAAAAATAATATAGTATTTAATAATTAGTTCGGATAATTACATATGATCATATCATTTTAAAAACGTTTAATATTTTAATAAAAAACATTACTGTAAAAACGTTTCTTAAAATGAACATTTATGAATTTAATATAAAAAGTAATTATCTTTTTAACGTGATATTAGATTATTAGATAATTGAATAATGTGTGGCCGCAAAGGAAGAGAAAGAAAAAAAATGCTGAATTGAGGAAGAAACATGATAACACCTTTGCATGTGGAGACATCATCATCAGGAGAAGCTAACAACTTTCACATGATTGATGATTCGAGAAACACACTCTTCTCTTCACTGCTACTTAATTGCTTCTCCTGATCCCGAAAATTTAATTTGGGGAATTTTGATTTGATATGGCATTTTATTATGCAAAGAGTGGTGACTAATGATGGTTTTATAAAGGGAGCCTTTTGCGGAAGTTAATGAAAAAAGAGATGTGTAATATATAAAATTGTGAGTTTTTACTTTTTATTTAGTTTACTCATGTGATAAAATTGTATGCTAAATCTCTTTTATATCATAGATAATAAAACAACATAGTATTTAAAATTAGTTCGAATAATTATATACGATCTTATCATTTGAAAAACGTTTAATATTTCAATAAAAAACGTTATTGCAAAAACGTTTTCTTAAAATGAACATTCATGAATTTAATATAAAAAATAATTTTTCTAACGTGGTATTAGATAATTGAATAATGTATGGTCACAAAGAAACAGAAAGAAAAAATTGCTAAATTGAGGAAGAAACGTGATGATGACACCTTTACATGTGAAGACATCATCATGAGGAGATGCTAACAACTTTTACATGGTTGATGCTTCGAGAAACATACTTTTCTCTTCACTACTCTATTTTTGATGCTGCTACTTAATTGCTTCTCTTCACTCTCTGAAAATTTTATTTGGAGAATTTTGATTTCATGTTTTATTTTATTATAGAGAGGGCGATGACCAATAGGAATTTTATAAGGGATCTTTTGCGGAAGTTAATGAAAAATGAGATGTGTAATGTATAAAACTGTGAGTTTTTACTTAATTTACTCACCCAATAAAATTGTATACTAAATTTCTCTTAACTTCTATATCATAAATAATAAAAATAACATAGTAATAACTAGTTTGGATAATTATACATGATCTTATTATTTAAAAAACGTTTAATATTCGAATAAAAAATGTTATTGTAAAAACGTTTTCTTAAAAAATCATTCATGAATTTAGTATAAAAAACAGTTATTTTTTCAACGTGGTATTATATAATTGAATAACGTTTTTATAAAATTATACTCTACACTAAATGTTTATCAAATTAATTTTTTTAAAAAAAAAACAATGATATTATTTCAATAAAATTTCGAGAATGAATAATTTATATTTATTTATCAGCTTTATATAAAAGAAAAATGTGCAAACACAATCTAAATAACCCTAAATTATTCATTATATTTAATAACAGATGAAATATGAATTGATCATAATATTTTATACATAACTAAGTATATGGAATTTGGAAGTAAAGTTATTATATTGGTTTTGGAATTTGAAATAAAAGTGAAGGATTAATAAGACCAAAATGCATTAACACTAAATACAGGGCCTTCCATATTTCCCGAATCATATACTTAGGAAAAAAGGTTTGTTAATTATTATAAAAATTAAAAATACTATTTACATATCAAAATAAAGTTACAAAATTAACCACTAAATATTTATATGCGAATATGATTTAATTTATTTTATATAGAATTATGATATTTGCACATCAAAATCAGCTACCAATATTATTCATTGGTATATAATACATATTAAAATATAAAATACAAATTAAAAATGATAAAACTACACATATATTCGTGTGTAAATACATGATGACTGATTTTAATGGCTGATTTTCGTGTGCAAATAAAATTATTATTTTTAATATGTATTTTATATTTTAATATATATTTTATAGAAGTGACTGATTTGATAGTTAATTTTTTGTGTACACCTAGCATAGCCCTTCTTATTATTTATATTTCAAACGTATTTTATGACCATATTATGATATATAATATGTATAATTTGGGTCGAGATTTGTTGCTTAATTATATATATACTGCTACGATATATTTTTTAATATAGAGGTAATTTATTCTCCTTGATGTATCAATTCACAGTTAACTCAAGAAATAATATTTTTTGGAGTTTGAAAATATGATCTTATTCAAATAAAAGTTTTATGGAATATTTTGTGTTTTTTTTATACAAGATGATGAATAAATAATATAATATTTGTTCGTTATTTTTTGTCATATAAAAATGACAAGTAATATAATATATTATTTTTTCATTCTCTATTATTATTTCTTAATTAAATCAATGGAAATTGAAAAATAAATAAATAGTTGTATAAATTCAAATTATAAAAAAATATTTATTGAGTTGATTATAAATTAATACATTACATAGAGTAAATTACTTCAAATTAAAGAGGTAAAAAAAATTATATATATTTACGGCTTGATTGACTTATGAATTAAACTGTTTTAGCTCAAGATAGAATCATGGCAGTGTTTCCAAAAAATCTTATACAAAATTTAAGGTTTATTTTGGACTTCTTTTGGGGCAACCACTAATTATGGGTAAATTCGTAAGTTTGTATTGAAAAGAAAGACTGAGACTGAAATATTGAGATTGAGAAATTAAAACTGTGAGACTTTCTTTTAGAAAAGTTTGGTTTTATTCTCGACCCAAAAGGGAAGCAAAACGGCAAGTCTCCGATCCTAAGTTAGCCCCTTCGACAATGCCATTAGGACCAACTAGGATGCAAAAGAACAATTCAACACATAAACGGACACCGAAAACACAAATAAAGTACAAGCCAAGGACCCCTATTTTCCGCCGTGACTAACTAACCACAACTCTTGCTATCAAATTCTCTAAACAAAACTTTATCACCTAACTCAGCATCAAATACAAAAACAAACAACACCTAAAAGACTATACCAATCCATACAGGACACACCATCTCCAAAAGGTACCCCACTCTAAATCCGATCCATTTCCCGTAAACACTGACATTAGCTATTTACCCCAATCAAGTTCTTTTCTTTCTCCCTCGCCTTCTTGTGCTTGTATTGATGTTTTTCTGATTATTTGCTCCATCGGGATGTTTCTTTAAGTAGTTGATTACTGCTTCTTCATCTTGACACGTTGCAACATTCAGCACAGATAAAAAGTTCAACGTCTCTCTCGCTTCGACACTAGCATGTTTCGCCTCACTTTTACTGAAATCTTCTATTTCTGAATCTTCTTGTATTTCGTTAATATCCTTCAATATTCTACGTGTATCCTCCTTCAAGTTTCTGAAACTGTGAGACTGAGATTAAATTAAGTTTATTATTGTGTTTGGTTTAAAATTTATTAAGAGATAGATATTGTGTTTGGTTTAAAATTTATTGAAATCTTTAATGTTGATGAGGGTAATTTTGTAAAAAAAAATTATTAAAGTTTCAGTCTCAATCTTCAATCCCCCAATACCCATAATTTGGAGGTAATAAAAATACTTGAATTTTGGAGATTGGAACTAAAATTTTAATTCCAGTTCTTATCCACCAAACACAATACGGAGTTTCGAACCCTCCGTCTCAGTACTCAAACAATTGAATGTATAACCTAGTGAGCAATAGATTGATCGATTCAATGATCGGTTCAATTCTTACCACTATGATATAAACTATAAAGTATAGAAAATATTTCAAATGTAACTAAGAACTCAAATGTTTCTATATTTTTAATTGTTAATCATAATTCTATATATTTTATAATTAAAATCAATAACTAAAAATATAGAACACCTTATATGAAGTTATACTGAAATGTTCCTAAAGTATAAACCATCAAATGAGTCCCTACAAATACTTCTATTAAGAGAATATGAATTGGATTAATATGATTTTGCCTTTTTGGTATTATGTATAAAAATAATTATAGACAACCAAGTGAATTTTACAATTAAGCTTAACCAAGTCTTCTCAACTCACGCGCCTCTCATTAACTATTAGGATTTGTTATTTTCGTTTTTTGAAAAATGAAATCTCTGATTTCTCGTTCATTCTGTTTTTGCATAACATGCGTTATTAGCAAGCCTTTATTCACTGCCGTTCTCTGATCGATCTAATCCTCTCATTTCATTTTCTTTGTTTCTGATTTGATACGTGGATGGATGCTCTCAATTCATCACTATGGTAATTTCGTTTTTTGTTTTTGATTAGTTTGAAGATGAATGCTATTAATTATGTAAATAGGATGAGGAAAATGAGTAGTAGCAGTAGCAAGAAGAAGAAGAGGAGGAGTAGCAGCAGTAGCAGGAAGGAGGAGGAAGAAGAAGAAGATGGAGTACATTTGAGTGGTAACTTTCAATAATTCAAAATCCGTTTCTACTTTCATTCAAAATCTGTTTTTGTTTCCTGAAATCCAATTTTGTTTTATTCAAAATCCGTTTCTGTTTTCATTCAAAACCCGTTTCTGTTTTTATTAAAAATCCGTTTCTGTTTTCATGAAAATCCAATTCAGTTTTTAATTCAAAATTTGTTTCTGTTTTCATTCAAAATCCGTTTCTGATTTTATTAAAAATTTGTTTCTATTTTTATGAATATCCAATTCAGTTTTTAATTCAAAATTCGTTTCTGTTTTCATTAAAATTCAGTTTCTGTTTTTATATAAATTCCGTTTCTATTTTTGTTTAATATCCAATTCCGTTTTTCATCATCAACAACAATAACAACAACAACACCAACAACATCAACAATTGAGGAGGAGGATGAGAAGAAAGAAGAGGGAAAAAAAAGAAGAGAAAGAAGAAGAGGACGGAGAAGAGGAAGAAGACGACAGCAACGACAATGACGATGATGGCGGCGGCAACAACGACGACGGCGACAACAACAAGAAGAAGGAGAAAGAGAAGGAAGAGACGCTGCAGCAGTTACAGAGAAGAAGAAGAAGAAAGGGCGCGTGTTTTCACGTTCTTTAGTGTGAGTGGTTATTTTTTGTTTGGTTGTACTTGATTAGGATAAATACTTGAATGTGTAGTATTACTGTATGAATAATACCTCTAGAGTCCAGAGGGATCCAACTCACTAAGACTAAGCCTACTAAAGGTTTTTGTTTTGATCTGGGCCCGGTCCAGGTGAAACAAAGGCCAACCAAAACAGAACCACACAAAATTTAGATTTGGAGCAATTCAATCAATTTGGATTAAACACTTTTCATTTTGCGCCACCCTCCGGGCCCAGAGCAAGCAAACTGATGACTATCCGGAAGTCTGCAACTAACGCACATGATGCTTCCAAAAAAAGAAATGCTTCCTTTTTTACAAATTTCCAATTAAGAATTTTACATAGTTATAAATCCACCAAAAAGCAGCTGAGCTTTAGTTGAAATAAAAAAGTCTCTTAATAATCTTTAAAAAATAATGTCTCTTAATATGTTACATTCGGATTCGAAATTTAGTGAAAACCAAGTACTAGATAGAAATTCTTAAAGTGTTATGTGTGTGAGTGTGCAGTTTAGTAATATTATGATATGATATTATAACATCTAGAATTGAGATTGTACTTTTCCTCTAAAAAAATAAAAAGGAAAATATCATGATGACTAAGATTTTAAGAGAGATATGTATATGTAATAATATCGAAATTCATAGACATGACTACTATTGTTTTTGCTGCTGGTGGTGATATTACCGATCAAAGGATTCAAATCAAAATTAAGCTTGATAATGACATCCTGATATTAATTAATAGAATACACGTATACTATTAAACAACCATAACATAGCATGAAATTGAGGTCTTTATGAACCCCAAAAGTATTAGTGTTGCTCAGTGTGGCCATCCAGCGTCAAATTTGCGTGCCGATTATCAGCGTACACAACTAAGAAGTACTGCTTCCCATATTCAACTATATGTAGCATGGATACTAATTAAAAATAAGTAATTTTTCATTTATAAAAGATCAATTGCTATATGACCAACAAAATGCAAACACTTGGCAAATAAATCCCTTAATTGAGTGAATTCTAAATACTAATAATATAAAAATCAGCTGTTAGTCCACAATATTGTTTAAAAAAAATTGTTGTTTTCCAAGCATTTATCTTCTTCATAAAAGTATAGATTAACTTTATGTTTACATTTATAATTAAATTTCATTAATAATATAATTAGATTAAATTCATATTTAAAACAAAATTTTATAAATAATAAAATCAAATTAAATTCGTATTTATTGAGTCTAAAATTAACAAATGTCAATTCACATAAGAAAATAGCATTAATTAACAAGAAAATCAGTAAATTAGGAAGATATATATCAGATTGCCCCTGTAATCTATGATAGGGGTATACATTGTTAGAAACATATAGCATGTTGCTAAAAATTGCAGAATAGTATTGGAGTCCAAGACTAAGCCATTTACATCGCATTAAAAGCATGGCTTTCTAAAGATTATTTTTTTAATAATAAATTGCATAGTTTCTCAGGTTTGCTTCATGCACCACACCTAGTCCTAAACCTAAAATAAAGTGTCAAACATGGAGGCAATAAGGAAGAGAGTAAGAGAGTATGTAAGAGAGTCTGAAGTGAGTGTGGAGTTGGATGAGGGTGTATGAGTGTTAGAACTAGTGAGAGGTTTTTTTATATTTCACACCGCTAAGTGTGGTTAATTTTAGGGTTTTCTTCAAGAGAATATTATTTTTTAATAGAATATTATGTTGATTTTAACTATTTTATCACGATAGAAATCTAATTGAAAATTGAAATTTATATAAAGACTTAATTAAAAAAAAGTATAGAGATTTAATTGTAAATCTTATAAAATTATAGAAATCACAAAGTAAGCAAATCTAAATACAAAAGTAAATGACAATTAGTAGGTCGTCGATTTTAATATTTATAAAAAAAATATTTTACTATAAAAAATTTGATTATTTTACCAAAAAAGTTTACTTATTGCAATGGTTGTTTAGTTTGTTGAAAAAAAATATAAAGTTTTTATTAATATAAAAAATACTAAATATGCATATTAAATTTAGTCACGCTAAATTAATTATTATATAGATACATATGTATTATTTAAATAATTTTTTATCGATATTTATATTTTAATGTATATTTTAAATCGGTAATTTATTTTGTGTGTATACCTAATATAATTAAGTAAAAAATAGCCAAATATTTGGTGATTAATTTTTTTAACTTAATTTTTTTTCATTGATTTACTAATTAAAAAAAAAAAGAGTGCTAAGAAGTAAGAAAGTCATGTTTAGAGTTTGTCATTGTCATTCTCCCACAATTACTTCTGATTCTACTGTCCCGTCTCCATTCCATTTGGTCTCCAAGGTTTCAATTCAATAACAACGATACATTGGAACCCAACTAAGCGCCACCATTCTTCAAGTTCATCAAATTAAAGTCTCTTTTACTCAGTTAATCCGCGACATCCCCACGGTTTCACTTCAATTACATAAATTATATTATATTCTATATATAATCATCATCTTTAGTTCGTTATTATTACTTCTTAAATCCACAATCCTTTTCTACCTACCACTGCACTCTCATCATATTATATAAATGTAGTTTATTTGCATTGACTCTATTCTCATAAATCTCCTTCATAAAAGGCCAAATATTCAATTACGTCAACATTTCTTTAAACTTAATTAGAATGGCTGCTGCTTCTTCCTCTTCTTCTTCAAAGAAAGATTCATTGTTCCGTGGAATCCGGTGCCGGGGAGGAAAATGGGTATCTGAGATCCGGGAGCCGCGAAAGACGACAAGAATATGGCTCGGCACCTTTCTGAAACCGGAGATGGCTGCGGCAGCCTATGACGTGGCGGCACTGGCACTCAAGGGCGCAGAAGCGACCTTGAACTTCCCTACCATGGTAGGGAAGTATCCGGTGCCGGCTTCAAGCTCCGCAGCTGACATTCGCAGCGCTGCTACTGCAGCCGCGCAACTGATTATGGCTGAACTTGCATCGCCATCCAACAATAATAATGCGGTTGTTCAGCCTAATAATAGTGATAGTGAAAAAAATAACATTAATAATAACAGTAATAATGATAGTGCTGCTGCTCCTTTGGGTGATGAACCGTTTGAGTTTTTGGACGAGGAAGCCATTTTCTCCTTGCCGAGTTTGTTGGTTGATATGGCGGAGGGAATGCTGCTGTCTCCACCCAGGATGAGTTTGTCGTCGCCGGACTCGCCGCCTGAAAATTATTTCGGCGGAGACAATTTGTGGAACTACTAAATTAAATATTACTACTAGTCATTTGTATTTATATATCGAAAGTCTTCTATTTTTATATAGAAAGATAATTAAACAAAGATAATTACATGCAAGTTTATATATCAACATCCAATTCCTAATAAATATAATCAAATGATGAAGAAATTTGGAGATCATAATAATGGAATAGGCCGAAAACTTGTGCTCCGGATCTGATCACATTTTAGTCAGGATTATGAGTCTAATAGTAAGAGATATATTTTGATTTGTAGTTAAATTATGTACATTGAGCACTAGCTATAGGGCTTTCAGAGCAAGGGCTTACTTGTATCTTCCTATTCTTCCACATCCTACATCTGTATTTTATGTTATGATATTTATAAGAATTCCTCCTGTCTTGTTTGCATTCAGTTTTTTTTTCCCGTTTTTTCTTCGTTAAAAAATAAAAAAGTTTATTACAGTTAAAAGAAAATAACTAAATTTATTAGAGTAGCCATAAGTAGCAAAAGGAGGGGGACAGAAAGTATTTGCCATACACCAAGGAGGAATCAGTCAAGTTTTGAAATGCATAATGAAGACTCTCGGAGTCTCGGTTTTGTTGAAAAGCAGCCCATATATATATATTTTTTTGCGTGTGTGATGTGGTTTCAAGGGAATTACACATATGTCATTAGCTTAATGCAGCAAGGAAATGCCGACTAAACACAATATCCTATCCCATAATATAATAACGATGTTACTTTATGTAAATACAGTATATAATAATCATCTGTTTCTTTGATTTTCCACTTTATTCCATTCCCTTTCAAGAAAGAGGATTCATTTTCTTTTTCTCGAAATTTATTGTTGGGCATGGTGAGAAACACTTAATTACGGAAAAATTATGAGGAGAAATCAAATGAGGTAACCTAAGATGAATATCTTATTTTATAAACTTTTTTTAACAAGTGGAAGCACTTAATAATTATGAAAAAAAATTTAGAAAAAAAACTAAATTAAAATTTATAAGATAAGAGGTTCATTAATTTAATATAAAGATTTTAAGTTAAATATAGTGTTTTTTCATTTTATGTTCTCTCATTTAATTTTTTTTTTTATGATTAAATACTCCTCGGTCCTTACCGTGGCCCATCACTTATAATAATTGCTTATGAATAATTGTTGTTGTTATGCGGAATTTAAGAAACAGTAGTGATACGGTAATATTTTTAATGATAAACAATATTACGGAATCAATGTTAGGGAGCTCATTTGTCATTAGAGAGCCAATAATTAAGTTATTATCCAAAATTTATATAAGTTATCATCCGTAATTTATACATTAATGATTAAGTTATCATAAAAAATTATATGAATTATCATCCGTAACTCAACTCATATTGACTCCCTATTTACCTTAATATGTTGGCTCATAATTTTTTTCATTTTTAAATTATCATAAACGCCTCTTAATTAACTAATACCAAATCCACCATATCCATACCATTGTTATAACTGATTTGGTTGGTGGCTAAATGTAATCACAAAGGCTATTTGTATACCAAAATTTATTTATCAAATTAATTATTAAGTATTTGTATATAAATATGTATATTTTTATATCAGTTTCAATATATATCCTATATTTTAATATATATTTTATATTTAATGATGGATTTGGTCACTATTTTTTTTATGTATAATATAAAGAATATTATTAGACCATTAGCAAAAATTTTTTTCCTAATAATCATAATTTGGGGAAATTATTTTGTATATCCCAAGGTACTTGGTCTGCTGCTAAACTACTACTGGATCATGAACATATATATTTCACATTAAAAAAATATAATGTAAGAATGACCATATTTATCATTATCCATAAAATTACACCGGTTGATACTTTTTGTTCCAGATCATATTTTTATTAAGTATAGAAATATATTACAAAATGTTTGGCAAACCTAGGAATTTGATGTCTATCATTGTTGAGTGAATATATTATCATCACAAGTATTTAATATTTAATACTATAATATAACCGTTTTAAGATTCATGCAAAAAATAATGTCACTGATCAACATAGTAATGAAGTAGTACATAGTTATATTAAAGTCATCAATAATAGTGGTACTGAAATAATAACAATTTTGAATTTCATAAGTGATGAATTTATTACTGGAAATTTTCTCTTGTTAAATATTCACATATGGCCTTGATGGTTCGTACGTGTATTATTAAAATAAGTGGTCGACTATAGCATGTATAATTAATTCGTGTTTCAAAAATGAATTCAACGTTTCCTCACACACACACAAGTTTGGTCCACACACTGAACCAGCTAGCTAGAACAACATGACTCATGAGTGATATATGCAGATTGCAGATACAGCAAAATCAAAATAATAAACACTTTATTTGTAGAAGAAAAGGTGGCAAATAGAGAAAATGAGAGGTCACCAACCAACTGATGAGAGAGGAGTGCTAATAGTTGCTAATAAGAAAGACGGGAAGAAGAGTGATGAAAGGGATATGGGGTCCCGGAAAAAGGTGTCGGCCATTCATGTCGCCATTTTAGTCAAATTCTCTTTTTGGTGTCTTTCAAAGTTTTCAGCACATATTTCTGCATAGCATATCCATGGAAATCATTTGTTCATAGAGACAAAAATCTAGTATGTACAGTTTACATGTCCCTTCCCTACCCCTCCCCTTTCGATCTTCCCTCGGATGTTATTCATATATATTAGTTACTGTCTTATTACTGGTAAATATATTTCAATTTAGATTTTTCTCTATCAATATATTCTTATTAATTATTAAAAATAAGAATCTTAATTTATTATTACTAATTTATATTATATATATTTTATTTAATAATAATAAAAATATATTAATACTATATATTTCTCATAAAATAATTTATGTTCAAATAACATTATTTTATAAAGATCCATTTATATACATGAAAAAAAAAATTATTCTCCCCCTTCTAAATACAATTATATATTGTTGATTTAGAAATATTCTAGTTGATTAAGGTGTAAATTGATACGTGCATAAGAGTCACTATAACAATACCGCAAGATAGCGGCGGTTTGAAATTTCAATTAGTGACTGTTCAAACATAATAATGATAGTCAATAGATATATATAAAACAAAATTTTGAAGCAATCAGTTAGTTATAGTATAATGTTGATTAATATTTAATATATCACAAGCATAATAATGATAGTCAATGGATATATATAAAACGAAAATTTTAACACAATAAAATGGAGCTTAAACATACATATAATAACAAAATAAAAAATGAAAATACGACTAGATAGTATTTAGTTATTTTTAGCATGGCCATGCATCAACTACCACACGAATCAACACAGCTTCACTCATTGTAATTCTTTCTTGATGTAGCAACAATAATTACCTGCATCCCCTAAAGTTTTATTTTGAAAAATTCTTTCATTCTTTCGACAATGGTATTCAACCTTCAAATGGTGCTTCATTTTGCTTATGAAGGTTAAAAACACGACTAGTATCATATATTCAAACACACCAAATTTGCCGCGAAAACTCTTAAGTAATAAATAAGTTATGTACACTTTCAACATCCTTATCACAAAATAGATTGGCAATATTATTTTGATTAATACTATCGAAGGAGGAAATGAAAACCACCAAAGGATGAGGATGTATATATCACTTTGGGTGATTATTATTGTTAACAACAATTAGCTAACCAATAAAAAATTAGCCAATATCACCGAATAATTTATATTAGATGTTCTATTTCTTTAGGTTTTGGATGTTTTGTTTATAGGTTTTGGATGTTCTATTTCTTTTGTTGATTGTTGGTTCCTTTAGATTTCGGATGTTTTATTTTTTTTTATTGTTGATGTTCTATAAACAATAATTACGGATATTCTATTTTTTGTTGGTTGATTTATTGGTTAAAAAAATATTAGTTACCTATACTTTTCCTATTGCTAATATTGATTTAGATGTGTTACTTGTCTTTACGTGTGTTATTATTTTTCTTTTGCCCTTTTCTAAGTTTTCTTAGAATATTATGTTTTACATATATGGTTCAATTTGTTAACATGAAAATTAGTCTCTTAGTATTAATAATTATTAAATTATTATATAAATTAACTGCATTGGCAGTTCAGTTAACTATATTGGCGGTTACTTACTTCTCTAATGGAGAGAAGTTATTAAATTTAAAAAGTATTTGGGTCCCAAATTCTCACTATCTAAAACACACTTTGGATTCATCATGGTTGATGGTTCAAAAATTGAAAGTCTTAAATTTGGATCAAGAACAAAAACAAAAGTGACCAAAGTGGACACATTCATCATGAACAAGATTATATTAACAATGGCTGGAGGTATATTGAATAATTAACTTACATGTGGTATCAGAGCAAAAATTATTTCTGCCCAGCCATTTCAAAATTTAATTACTATATGAATTCTTATTTAGTTGAAAGTGTTTTCAAAAAGGAATATTGCATAGTATCAATTTTCAAATGTTTCTTTTTCAAATTTAAAAAAATCAAATTCCATTAAAACTAAATGTAGAACATAATCTTAGGGGGAAAAAAAATTTCACATTGGATTGACTTTGTTCTTCTCCGATAATTTTCTAATTCTTTCCTTAAAAAACATTACATTGAATATAATATATAAGAGGAAGTTGACAATTTGATGAGAAAAGAACGCAGCACTATAAATTCTATAAGATATCGGTGGGAGTGGAATTATTTTAGATTTAATAGAATTTAAATTTTGGTGCCATGTGTGCCCTATTGCTATGTGATAGAGCTATTGTTTCATGTAATATGTTTATTATGATTAAAGTATATACAGAGTACATGATATAATTTGCATGTATATATATTCTGTTGCATATCGTTGGTGATTGATACATGATTTATTAATAATTAGCCAAAGCATTATTGATAATGTTTATATATAAGGAATTACACATAAAGAATATATTTTATATAATTGTAATTACTGTGAATAACGCTTGCCCACATAAATTTATTATGTTACTTATACGTATTTAGGTGGAAATAAAAATATTTTTCTTCTTAATTTTTTCACAAGTGTTAAGAAGTAGTATATTATTTTTTAGTTTCAGCACGTTAGTACATAGTGAATATTATGTGTGTTGAAGTATTTGCCCACAGACAGACTTTAATGACATTATGATTCATATTTTATTTTGATATAACTTGCATTGACATGTATATCATTTATGATTTTGATGTTGCTATATAAAATTTAGTAAATGAAGGAGTCTGGACCTCTAGACTTTACTGACATATTATTAGAAATAATTCACACTGATATATATTATTCGTACTCAAGTGGTCAGAAATATTTCATCACATTTATTGATGATTATTCGCGATATATGTATCTCTATATGCTTAAAAACAAGTACCAATGATTGGATGCTTTTAGGTTTTACAAAGGGTTTTAAATAGTGAGATAAGATAGAGATAGAGAGTTCTATGAAAGTTATATCCATTAACAAATTATCTTCAAGAGGTATATATTATAGCTATCATTACATCGCCTACACACTTGATCAAAATGGTGTTGCTAAAGAAGAATTAGGACCTTATTGGATATGGTAAGGAGTATGTTTAGCAACTCCTGTATATATTAAACAAAGTTTTAACTAAGGAAGTGCTAAAACGTCATTTGAATTATGGAAAGGTTGGAAACCTAGTTTGAAATATATACACATTTGTAGTTCTCTTGCTGAAGTTCGAATTTATAATCCAAATAAGAGGAAGCTAGACCCAAGGACTATAAATGCCTATTTTATAGATTATGCAGAAAAGTTCAGGGGATACAGATTTTAGCGAAAATAAGCTGGGTCTAATCGAATATGCCACCTGATCGAAGTCGAACCCAGTCCAGATCTATTGTGATCGAGAAGAACCAAGGACCAAAAGGGAAATCGTCGAAACTTCAAAGAGCACGCACGTGGGGAAATGAGCAAATCGTGGCTAGTTTGCTTCGAAGGCAAGGCTCCACAACATGGGTTTTAGACGTGAGAGCTACAATTTCGGAGCAAGCGAGTAACTGCCGATCGTGTGCTAGATTGAACTAAGCCCTTTGCTTATAAATAGAATGGGCTTCCCAGCAAGTGTCATCACTGTTCAGTTTACTCACAACCACAAAATCTCTCCAAGATTTTCAAGTCTTCTCAAACGTCCACAGAATGGCAAGATTTTCAAGTCTTTTACTAGCTTTCTTTATTTCAGTTAATTTGTTGCATGTCCTTATTGTTTCTCTTTACAGCTTTTACTTTGTCATTCTAGTTACACTTTGTTATTATTCATTTCAAGCTAGTTACGTTATTATTCATTTCGAGTTAACGTAATTGCATTTTCTGCGTTATATCGAGCCTGATTTGTCTCTTTATCGATTGAAAGTGTCTACCTATTCCAAAAAGGAATCGTATCCCACTCCTCGATATGAGATTGTGGTACTCTGCTCCTGTTCGATTCCGATCAAAAAAGTTGAGCGAAACACTACCATTAAAAACCGTGTAGTTGAATCTAAAAATTTATGATTTTTGGAGCATGACGTGAAAAATGGGATAAATTATTCTTTATACAATAATAAAAAGAGTACTTCAAATGATAATGTTAGTATTCCTTCTCTATCGAAAGAGTGATTGTTTAATACAATATCCATACAGATAGGATTAATGTAGAACAATCTATTCTTCCACATCATGAGGATAAATGTTTTAATATATCATATGGGATACATCTTTATGCTTGATAAATCTAAACTGAGTTTATTGTTTGTTTTGAAGCCACATCATAATGTGTTTGGTTGAAGAATTTTATTCTGTAGTTCAAAGATGATAACTGATCATTTGACAAAAGGCATAAGTGAAGGATTGTTTAAAGATCATACTATCAGTATGGGTTTATGCTCTTTATCATCACTTATATATAATTTATGTTGCATTATATGACATTTTTTATATGAAATTCTTGTAATTATTTGTTTTTCATTTGGTTATTGAGTACATGCATAATTGAGAATGATAAATAAAATTTTAGTGAAGAATCTAGAATAAGTATTGGACTTATTCATACAGAAATACCACATAAAAGGTTAAGAGATATTACATTGCAATACATGAAAGGTAGTACTCAATTAATGAGGACCCACCGCTATGATTCGTGTAATTTATCTTAATTGTTTGAATATAATTTAGAGTAAATACTCAATCCGGCCCCTAACAATTTTCAATTTGCACAAATCCATCCCTAATGACTCGAAAACCCTAATCTGACCCTCAACCATTTAAAAAATATACTTTTGAGATTATTTGTTATATAGCAAGGGATTCTGGAGCAATTACTTTACAAAGTTTTAATATATATATATATATTTAATGAACAACTTTTAAAAATCATCAATACATGCCAAACACATTCTTTGAAATGCAGACATATATAACTACCAACACAAAAGGCAAAACATAGTTTCCCACTTTCACCTATACAAACCCCTCAAACACCACAAATCAACAACACTATATAAAAGAATAACTTGGACAGATGCTTTAACCTGGCCTATGAGGACATACAAGAAGTTGTTGCCACAAGCTTCATTTATTCTTAAGTTGAAGGAAATAAAATAAGACATGGCATCGAGATTTTCCAATCCTGCAAATACGCGGCCAAATAAAACATTTAAACAAGATCAACCTCAACATGTCAAGTTACTTTATATATTGAATCTTCTGTTTCTCTGACTCAATGTTTACCAGTAATAAGAAGTCAAAAACTCTCTTTTAATTAAAGTTTAAGACAAACTTATTATTAAACACTGTAAGGTTAGTTCTACAATATAATGACGACTTTGCCCTGCTTATTAGGCTGCCTACCAAAATCTCCTTTTTTTTTTTTTTTATTAATTCCCGGAAACCATTATATCACAATAAAAATTTAAATAAATGAAAGAAAATTAAAGCATACCTTCTTTGCAATATGAAAAAGTAACAGCAATACATGCCTATTATGCATGTTGAAAAATTGTTAGGAGACTAATACTTTTAATACTTTGTGTAAAAAAAAAAATTGGCTTATATAATGTTAGTTCAAAAGCAAGGGTAAAATAGGAAAAAATGTTGGTTATCTAATTTTTTTTTTTATAAGTTGGTTGAAATTGACTACTATACTGTTAATTCCTAATATTTTCATATAAATTTTCTTTTTCATATGGAGAAAATATTTACATCACAAACTTACCTAAATTAATTACACACCCTAATATTAATGTTTTCATTTACCTACCATTAAACTAAAGCTTTGTGTATTAGTATAATATATATTTTTTTATTCAAATGAATTAGACAACCTCTAATGTTAATAAGCATTACACAAAGTCATAAAATCACTCACACAATGCATTTTTCTTTTCACAAACACTCCTCAATTCACTCACACTACACTACAACCCTTTTTTACTAAAAGGTTCGAACTTTGGAGTGGCTTATCTAGAGGCAAATATATTTGCCATTCATGCAAATCCTTAGCCACCTCGCATCGCACACAATATTTAAGATTCCCGAGGGTACGCCTAGTATTAGGAATTTAGGATGGAAATAATAGGGTGCAATGAGGGGAGTCGTGGTTTTTTTTTTTTTTGGTATTGAGAAGTTGTGGTTCTATTCAATCTTTGGGCAATGTCTCAAAAACAGGGGATTTTTTTTTTAAAATAAATAAATATAATACAATATTTACACATATACACACGCTCCCAAATTTTTACGAATTTAGACTGTTGTTACTTAACATGGACTTAGTAGCTGCGTGATAAAATTTCAACATAACACGTTACTGTGTGGCCCGTGCTGAGATTGGCTTTTTTTGGAATGAACACAATACGAGATTGGACCTTCTAATACGCATAACATAAGGCTGATTAGCCTGTGTTGACATAATGGGCCATCGAAGTCCGTGTTAAGAATTTGGGGGCAGCAAAGCCTGTGTTATGGTGTTGTGAGTGGTTCACAAGCTTCTCTCCTTTAGTGATGTGTTGGCATAAGGGCTTTAAGGAAGGGTATGGTGGTTAAGAAAATATATCCTTATTATTAGGCGAGGTCTACCATGTAGACAGCAAGTTGGTGTATACATGTGTAGACAACACATGTTATTGGCTGATTGGCCAGTTGATGGGCCCACTTGTGGAAAGGGGATGCATTAGGTCAGCATTACGGAGTTAGCGGCAGTATTACGGATGCCAAGTCTTTCTAATTGAAGAAGGAATTGGTGGGCCTTTGGGTGGGCTTTTGTTGGGAAAAATACTAGTCCAATGATTTTTTAATTGTATGGAAACCCAACCCAAATAGATGGATAGTTCAGTTGGGCAGGGAATAGGAATCACAATAATTTCCAATTTGTGATTAATTAAATTATTTATTTGCAAAATAAATTATTGTTGGTAAATAAAATAGAAGTTTTAAATTAAAAAAAGTAGTAATAAAAAATAATAAATACGGAAAGTTGGAAACAAAATATGCATGGCTCGAATTTTTAAATTTAAAATTTCTATTTATTTTATTTGTGTCTAAACTTTTATTTAGTTTACCAACAATACTTTATTTTACAAATAGATAATATCTATTTTAAATTATATTTTTGCTATATTATTATTATTATTATTATTATTATTATTATTATTATTATTATTACCCACCCAATAATATAATAATAAATTAAATTTTGTGCCTTTTAAATCTAATTTAAGATGTTCAACCTTAAAAAAAATTTCCAGTTAAAAAAAAACACATAAAACAAAAAAATGAATTAATCTCATTATTAAACATAGTAATTAGTAAATTCTGTAATAAATAATAACCGGTAATTAAATAACATTGCACAATTTTCAAAACTTAACATTTAAAGAATCTTGCAAGCAGAAATAGCCGATAGCAATGTGTCATCTCAACTTGGAGACACACAGTGTCAACATACAATGCTTATTTCTTGAATTTTAATATATTGACGGTATAAACATCAAATCAGATTTATGAATTTATATAACTTTAAAAGTAGTGAGTTACGTTTAAAGATTAATTATTTTTGATGATATAATAACATTTGATTGGATATATGTGTAAAATTCTTTACTAATGATACATGAAAATTAAATGAGTGAATAATGTATTTTTAAAAATTTCAGAATTAATTCTTCAAAATAATTTTTTAAAAAAATTTAATTATCATTTTGTCTAAATATTTTGTTTTATAAATTAATTGGTTGAAGGGTGGGTGAATTAGTCCAAAAAACTTAGACATCAATTAACTTACCTATAAAATTTAATTCCCTTTTAGGAGGTTCAATTCAGAAAATATTGAAATTATTTATCCTCTAATGATTTCAACTGCTGATTTTTTTAAATTATTTTTTAAGATTATTGCCACGACAGATTTATTTCAATAAAATATGTTGATCCTCATATACAATGCAATACATACCCTAAACCATACTTCTAGTTAAACCCCAAGGGTTTTATTGCTCCAAATAGGGAAGGTCATTATTCTTTGTTTCATCTTGGCCATACATAACAAAAAACTGCATGTTCCAAATATTTTTACCACTAACCCAATTAACAAGCCCTAAAAAACCAAAACAAAAACCCAAGCCCAATCATGCACATTATGCAAACCATCCTCTAACAACATCATTAATATGCACGCCGTTTAGGAGGAACAATCCCTCCAACGGCACTCCCTCCTCTTTCTGCCCAATCATGTGGCTCCAAGTACTGTCTATAGGTATAGATGAAATCTTCCATCTACACCATAGAATTTGCCTTATTATTATTGTTCTTTATATCCTTTTTGTATTTGATATGAAAAATATGACTGTGCAGCCTTTTCCAACTAAGATCATGCTAGCAGCTAATTGATAATAACTTATATTATTATACTTAATACAACTTGAATATATATATATATATATATATATATATATATAT